>WOGO01003090.1:0-14803 GCA_015342085.1 Leptinotarsa defecta | reverse complement strand
ACAGATCACATGACACCGGGGTACACCTTTAGCACAAACTCCACGGCCAAAATCATAAGCCGTGAAGAGTGGAAGACTATTAGTCATCCCGAAAACATGTTTGTAAAAAACATCTGGTGTACAGATGGATCGAAGACCAAACATGGAGCGGGAGCTGGAATATACCGAGCGGATAGAAATTTAAACTACAGCTATCCGTTAGGACTATACACATCCGTCTTTCAGGCGAAAGTATATACTATCTTGGAGTGTGCAAGGCGTATCAAATTGAGACCTCAAAGAAATGAGCGGATCAATATTTTTACAGACAGCAAGAGTGCACTAAGGGTTCTGGCAAACTCGAAAGTGACATCAAAACTGGTCTGGAGATGCCATGAAGAACTGAATGAACTTGCAAACGGGAACAAATTAACTTTGTAATGGGTGCTGGGGCATTCAGAAATCACAGGTAATGATAAAGCTGATGAATGCGCTAGACGCGGATCAATAACTTCATATATAGATCCTGAACCAGCTCTGGGGGTACCAAAATCATTGGTAAGAAACCAGATTAGTACATGGACCAATAAGAAGCACACAGAGTACTGGACAAAAGTACCTGGCAAAAAACACAGTAGAACCTTCATTAGGAAACCACCCGAGAAAATAACGGCTCAGAATAATTACAGGGTTACTAACCGGTGATTGTCCGCTTAGAGGACAGTTGAATAAAATGAGGCTGTACAACGGAGACCTCAGCTGCAGATTATGCAACGAAGGATTAGAAACAGCTCTACACATCGTATGCGAATGTGAGGCACTGAATCACAGGAGGCAGGCAACCTGTACAAATTAGTACAGGGAACGAGACTCATGGAATGGGTGTCATGAGAAGATGGGAGAATAAACGCAATAAGCCCAAAAGGCTGCAGTGTTTTCTGGAGACTTGGACTAAATGGACAAGTCAGAGTGCTCCCAAGGTACCAAAAAAATATGTATATGTAGCATAAATTTCTGTTTTTCTTCTTCTGTATCAACCCAAGCATGATAATGACCTGCCAACACTAGCTGTATTAGTATGGCCCGACTTCACCCTCAAAAAACCTTAATGTACTAAAAACTGTTCGATTTTCTCCATACATTTGATCACCTTTCTGTGATTCAAAAAACGTTGTGTACAATTATTTATAAGCTATGGCTATGGCTTTTCAGATCATTTTTGTGTATAGCTTTCCAACTTCCTGAAAGAACGTTTCCTGCAAGTGGCCGTAGGTGGATGACTCTCGAATACTGTTACTATCATCGCTGGTGTTCTCTTGGGATCCATATTGTCTCCAACCCTATTTTTGTTGTATATCAACGACTTATTGAAAAAAGAAAACAAGAATCCAATATATTTCTTTGCTGACGCACACTTGTCTCGTCATTCTATTTGAATTCCAGGACATCGGCGGCGGATGCACAACTTCACCGGGAGCAGGAGGTTGCATATCCTAATGAGGATCTGGAGGTGATTTCGAATTGTGGTGGAAGTAACCAGGTTCAATTCAATGAAACGAAAACCCAGGCATCGGTTTTCTCCAAAAAGGTACATTTCTCCGAACCGGATATAATAATATCAAGACAGACAATTTCGCTTTCTGTTTCGAAAAGTTTGGACTGACCTCCGACTCAATTCCTCCGACAGTCAACTACCACTTTTCTTATAACGTCCTAATCCAGAGTAGAGATGATTGAATATTTCAGAAGGAAGAAACAAAGCAGATAGCTGTTGGATTACAGACGGATCGAAAACATAGGTTCTGGGCTGCTGTATACAGTGGCAGACATTCTATATTATAGGCTAAGGAGGTTCATAACTTCAGCCTTTATTCATATGAGTAATGTGGTGTTTCGAGTACTATATTACGATTTTAGGAATTTAAGAGTACTGGCCCTCTTCTGTAGATCATGCAAGTTTAACTGAGGAGCCTAATTTGAAAAAATATAGGATCAAACACTGTTATGTGTTGTGGATATACCACAGTTGTTGTCTATATTGATAATGCAGTTTTGGCTCGATGGACGAAATTGCTACGTGTAGTGATGGTTATGTGGATGTTTTTTTCGATTGTATTGTAAAGCAAAGAGATGCAAGATGGGTGTTGAATAAGGAAACTACATTTAGGATCGCTTAAGATGTTGGAACAGAAGTTGCAGAAGAAATGAGCACTTAAACAATGGTTCGAGAATTAGTTTTAGTCAATGGTGCGAACTGTATTTTCTCTTAAGGCTTCGAAGAAAAAATAACAAACCGGTCAAATATAATATTGACTGTACTTTTGTTAATCGTATTTAGACGTTTTTGATTCTGAGTGAGTTAGCACCTTCAGGAGTACATGATAGAAAATGAAATCTAACCGCGAAAGCATCTCTGAAGCGTTTGTACATTTCAACGGATAGAATTCATAATGACAAAAAATAAACTCTACTTCCACCCGGTAGGCTCGTTTCTATTGAAATTTTTCTCATGATTATTTCCGAATGGTCGCGTTTTTCTCGATCGAGCCAACCAGAGCGAGAACATGAACGTACGTATAGAATCGTCTGACTGCTTCAGTCGGTAAATCAGCGTGACACTAAACCGCATCCTTACATGTATCCGAACACGTAAATCCGATATAATATACAACCGGAGCTAGATCTGATATCAATACGGCAGCGGGAGACGCCACCAAATATTGATTCGAGGGCAGGGGGTGCACCGCCCCCGTTCAAGGTGACGTACACAATCGACTCTTGCCATTCATAATACGGTGGAAGGAAACAAGGGAGAGGTGGAAAAATATAAGCCTGCTGTGGGCCAAGGTAACGATCTGGTTTACCGGATGACATCGAATACTGTTGGCTATTTTGGGGTGTTGTTTACTTCGTTCATTTAGATTTGTTGGATAGGAACTGATAGAGTGCGAAAGGTTCAAAGTGAGTGGGTCTATTCTACCCTCTACTGAACCCTACTAAAATTTGAAGAAATGAGACACGTCAGTTGCAGAGAAGACACAAGGTCAGCTTCATCATTCCACGAACAGATAGTACGAACTGTCCTGTGACAGTGAAGAACTCTCTCTTCATATGTTGATTCAGACGAGATCAACCTGTAAGTATGTCTATTAGACAGCGTACGTCATTTCTGCTCTAGCCTTACAATTGTTTGCTAACAGGCTAGGAAGTATGTATGAATGCCTTAGGGTGGGCCAAACCAGAAGTCCTTTTCTGCAGTTGATGTGGTGATAATTTTTCTGATTAATTCGGCCGTTACTTGATGAAGGCCCATAGTAATTTCACAAACTACACCTAAACGATTTGATCTCCACAAACTTTGTTTGTGGAGTTTAGGTGTAGTTTGTGAAATGTGGTGATAAGTCTGATATTTTTCTTGTGTCCACCAATCATTCCACATATGAATGGATGCCGTGGATTTTTGTTTTAAATTAAGTCGCATAAGTCGCTAGTAATGTCCCTTGGGTTTCACGTTTCATTGTGAATTAGATTTTTGGGTCGAGAGAGTTCAGATACGATGGAACTTAGTGTCTTTTCACCATGTTGCCATACCACGAACATCTCAGCAACATATCACATCGACATAACGATTGTTGACTCCCTCGTAGCACCTCGGTAGGTGTTTAATTATTATAAAGGATAGTGTTATTAATTTTCATCAAGTAGCAAGTCAGTGCATTCATAAATTGTAATAGCGATACTTACCAATTACTGTTTTGTTCATGAAACCTTCAATTCTTTGAAGAATATTTACGTCATTTTCATATTTTTTGTGGAGCATTTTGTGAATAGATATCTTACTTATTTCCAATTATTTAAATTAAATACTAATGGAAAATTTGATCAGAATTATTTCCAGAATGACTACGATAAAATTCCTTTTCAAAATATAATCTCTTTCAGTATCGACTTATTTTTCCGAAGTAAACTTCTCATGGATTTGAACTTACAATATATCTAACCAACAGGCACTCGTTTATACGAGACTGAATATCCAACGTCTGTTGAATTTTCGTGCATCTGTGGAGTAATAGTCAATTTTACCTATGTAGGAATCCACTCTCTCAGATTCCTTTTTCCATCCGACATGGAAGCTGCAACTTGCTGCTTCTCCACTTATTCCGGCAATTTTGTTCCTTCTGCCGTGGTCAAGACGACTTAGTGTCGACAATGCCGGTCCAGAAAATCGTAAAATGTATCGACCGTACTCCATACGCTCCCCGTTGTTATTCTTTTCAACTTTTGTTCAATTTAAATCCAATACGCTATAAATATCGGGTGTTGCATGAACCGAATGTGCATTGGATAGCATTAAACAATAACCGTATTGCAGCAAGTCGAAATTTATGAATGTTACCATTTGTTTTTCACTTGTCCAGATAAATATTGGAGATGCATTGTGTTATGGCGGGGCTGTATATTGTTTCGTGAGAATTTTCACCGATGGGGCTGTTTATGGTCAAGACGAGATTGGGAAAATGGAACGGAAGGTTCAGATACGTACCAGACGAATGTTATGTAAGATCGATACGTTTTTGGATGATTTTGAACATGAATGAAAGCGTGTGATTACAACATATTTTGAAAAGTGTCATGGTTTGATCATTATTCATACATTTGTTTGTGTAGCGATTGATTTATCCAGTCTTTAGTTTCGCAAATCAAGTAGATATAATCATCTAAACCTATTTCTTTCACCGGTTTTTTTAATTTGCTGGCCATCTGTCCAGTCTCTGGGGTCATAGTAAGACATTGCTCCAAAGATAGCTGAAATTTAGGTCAGAGAGAAAACTCTTACTTTTTTCACTTAAATTTAAGGTTCCAGTGAACCTCTGTTTCCTCATCGGCTTCTATTTCAGCAATGCAGCCGTACTTCACTGTTACACTTATTGCTATTGCTTGTTATTGCTATTTTCTGTACCTTGAAGTTTCGTAAGAAAATTTCTATCAGCTTTTTTTTGCAGACACGTGATGCATTAGTTTCCTCTTTTCTAGTTTCCTAGTTTCTAGAGGCAATGAATATTTATGAAAAAAAATATTCCATCTGTCCTCAGTTGTACACAAACAAGGATAGGCAATCCAATTGAGACATACCAAACCATGCCCACCTATGGAAATATAAAACCGGAGACAAATTCCAGCATTGTATTTCAGCGTTGGAACCAACTCGAGCACTTCGACCATTACCTTATCGCCTTTAATAATGTCTGCCGTAGTAGTTGACTTAACGTCAGATATACCCGGAAAATAGTTTTGACATATAATAAGAAATTTTTTCAACTTCCGATTTTTCTGGAAATGACGGCAACGTATGATTTTCAAATGAAACAGCCTGGTATTTCATTTTTTGAATATACATAATTTTATGAATCCAATGATACCTCGTAGTTCATTTTCAATTCTAGAAACCACACGTATTTTCCAATTTCAGTGAAAGTAAGTCAGAAAGGTAGTAGCTATGAAACCAAAAACTAACTTTTAATTTTTCGATATTGTCAGTTACTGAATATGTTGTTGTTGATCTGATTGTTAATATTCTCCATTGCTCTATAGATTGAAAAATAAACAGTAGTTGTCAAAGAATTCAGAAAGTTATGATTTGAATACCAAACGTTGATGTAATTTTCTGAAAAACCGGTATCTTCCAATACTTACGTCAAAATGTGCTTCATCAGTGTTCCGAACTTCAGAAAAAATCCAGCGAATAGCTAACGACTGTATTATAAATGAGTTTTAAATATATGAAAACCCGTTTCCCGTTACATTTGTCACATCTGTGTGAAGAAAGGGGTATTTTTCGCTAACTTCTAAAGAATAAAATTGCGAAAACTCATAAAATGACAATAGTTAGTTTCTTGATACATGTACTTTAAAACTACATTCACAGGCTTCATTTCGTTTAGTAATAAGGCTTTTAGGTCAACTGCGACAACAAAAACTAAATGAGTTTCTCCCACGACGTCCTAGTTCGATTTCCTCTTTATTCTTCCACTAAATTTCTTCCACCAATAACCCTACAGGCATCGAGGTAAAGTGGCTCGTAATGTTTTTTTTATTAATCAAACACGGTCTTACAAGCTAATCAATGGCTCATGAATATGTATCCAAGACATCACGGCAAGTGATATTTGCCGGCGAGGCAGCAGTTTTACGAACTTATACCGACACGACGAATTTACATTTCCTCGTGAAATTCAGATTCAGTTTATGAAACGGTGTACTGTTTTCAGGCAAAATTTCATTAAGTTAACCGGGCATTACGTTCAACGAGAGCCGCCAGATAAATAACATAAATGAAAGTATAAGCATCATCTGGATTAAAAACTTCATTCGCGAGGATTTTCTTAAGAGCGTACTCGGTTTTTATTAATAGAAAAAGGAAATCTTTGTTCGAACCATCATCGAAATGAATGGGACGCTTAAGAGGTTATGACCTTTCGAACAAACGGTTCGGAAGCGGGTTAAATCCAATGGGGGAATAGTTTTATCTTACTGATATGGGGGTAGATAAGGCGAATAGGTGTCTGAGATGATTCATCTGAGGTAAGTGTTGAAAGTGCTGAAACGGGGAAGTTTTACAGGATAGGAAAAATCTCTAGTGGGGGTTTTTCTCTTTTGTTGTATTGGTATTGCGATAGTTTTGAAGGATATAAAAATGCACCAACCATTTACCAATTTACGTCTATTTATAATCAACTGCCGGTTGAGAACTTCAGTACAATCTCTTCTGTATTCATTTGAAACTAAGTTTCCACTCTTTTTCCGAGAGGAGCAAACTAAAAGCTAACATACCATAAATTAGTATATACTCTTCAGTGATCAAAGTTTGGCAAATAAATTGCGTATAAATACCCAGCATTTCAGAGTTTCAAACATCCAACGAGTAAACAAGTCGACAGCCAAGGAATGAACAAGTCAATGATAATATCAGATGTGTGTCTAGGAGATTACAAGAGCTCAGCCAAATTTTTAGCAGTGGACCTGTATAAAAATCTAAAGTTTGAAGCCTATATGAGAAATTTCGAAAAGAAAGTGGCATGTAGACATTATGTTCCAAGAACAAGTACAATTAATCCAGGCTTCACGGTTTTACCCCTTAACAGATTTCAATTTGGGATAAGGTATTTTTTTGTGAGGGGGCATGTAGCAATTAACTATTTCTGTTAGAGTTCATACTCCAGAAGCGAACAGTTAGATACATTTGACATAGATTTCATATGTACCAGAACAAATTATTGCCGATATTGTTAGGATGCATTTTCGTGAATGCACACCATGCTAGTTACATCAAATTGGCTTTTGATGTACAAAAATGAACATAACTAAATGCCTGAATATCTAAATACATATCTGAGAGAAAGACTGAAGTTTCATAACCATACGATCAAAGCAGAACTATAATCTTGATCATGTATGAATTTGATTTATAAACCTCTGTATGAGACAACTCACAACATAATTGAGACATCATACACAGGTCTATGCGACTGACTGACAGCCACAATAGGTCCAAGGAACTAAACAAACACAAATCTGCCGTTCGCTAAAATTTATATTCTGAATACCGAATCCAAAAATCCATCAAAATTCAGCAAACCTGTCCCCTACATCCCAAATAGCTCGTTTTACAGACGGACCACTCGAAAGCTTGTCTTCCTTATATTCATGTAGTTATCGACAAAGTTAGCCTAATTCTGTATGGGCTCGATATAAGAACAGTATTCACAGCCATCTTCGAACTTGTCTACGAACAATACTCAATTTTTTTCTACGACACAAAACCCAATGAGGCACAGGTCATATACGAAATATCATGTTGCACCTGCGGCCAGACCAACAGAAGAGTCTCCAACAGAGCCTATGTCCATGCCATGAATCAGATGAAGCCACATAAAGCTTCAAAAACACCAAAACCATTGCCACCGAAAACGCTATCCAGACCAGGATAGTCCGCGAAGCTATTGAAAGTGATTCACTCATTCATGGATATCTTCACAATCACGCTGTAACAACATTGCACAACTCGCTTCTGCAATAATTCACATCCCCGTTTCCACTACCAACACCAACATCACTTCTACTACCGGTCTGCCCCTCCACTCCTCCAGGGGATCTACATCGACAGTCGACGCTTGGGAGTAGGCAGATTGAGGCCATTGCAGAGACCAGCGACGAGACCTGGGAAGTAGGCAGATTGAGGCCTCGGCGTCAAATCACAAAAACCCTACAGCGTATCACTACCTGAGGAGTAGGCAAATTGAGACCGCAGTGTAGTGATAGTTTGTTGAAAATGGCTTCAAAGTCAAAGCTAAAAAAAGCAGAAAAAATCCGGAATATAAGAAAGTAAATATGACATCGAGTATTACTTGGTAGCGAAATATCGCCTATGTAAGAAATTGCTCGCTTCGAAATTCAATTTATCGAAGTATTGTTTGAGTGAAAGCAGAACTCCCGAACTTTGCATGCACATCGGATGATCGATGGTGTCTAGGAAATAATAAAATCCATCCAGTACTCAGGAAAAATGATGGCACACTTTCGAGCTTCCATTATAATGAAACGGCGTCACATTGAATATTCTTTACGATGCTCATTACAGCATCAATTTGCCAAAGTATTCTGTATAATGCTTTTCATTATTTATGTCGATGAATGTATTGGAGGAGATGGCTCAGTGAGAGCTTACCAGATTTTTTGATGGAAATTTATTGACACATCGCTAATGGAAACACCTTGAAAATATTGAGTTTTTTTACCAGAACATTGGAGAACGTATAAGAGGAGAGGTATATTTGTATACTACGTTAAGAATAGGGGATATCTTGTGGAAGATAAAAGATACTTGGAGAAAGATCTGATGATCTTTTGTTAAAGATTTTTATGACAGGCTAGACGCAAATGATCGTCTAGGTAGCTCTTGAATCGCTGCAGTTTCAGTTTCTTTCAGAAATGATGAATAAATCGAGAATGTTCAATAACATAACTGATTTCACTGGGTTGTACCTTCAAATACTGAACTTTCCTGACGCCCGACAGTTTTATTGTTATGCGATGGAATTTGCCAGTGCTTGATGAAAATCTATAATGTATTCAAGTAAAACGTTTCCGTGAGATTTTCACTAGATAGTTTATAAAACAGTTTACAACCGCAACACGTATTTCACGTGATCCGGAGTATCTGAGTTGACTTGTAATTTTTGTCCAAAACTTTATATTGGTGGAACGGGGAGAATATTTTCCCAAAGAAAAAAGGAACATACAAGCGGTTTCTTGAATGTGAAAACCAATTCCACGTTTGCAAACTATCTTTCAACAGAGAGGCATTAGTTCAACCACGATTATGAAGTATTACATTTTGAAGAGGTAAGTTAGGAACTCAATCTATTTGAATACTCAAAAATAATTAGATTGAGGAATTATGAAAATTTCATGAATGAATGTGAAAATTGGTGATTAGTTCATTAACTTCACCTATACTCACATGAAATAATTAGTCATTAACTAAGTAGGAGCTCATATGGTTCAAATTGTTATTATATAAAGCAGAAATAGACTAGAATTCAGTCAGTATGAAAACGTTTGAGAAAGCTATTGTATTGTTGAACACGTGGTGTCATTTTTGCGCTTTTGTAAACTGTTCAGTAAAAATATTGAAACACAAAAGTTGTTTCTTTTCATCGTCCAACGATTTTTCAGTTTTTAATGTCCTTCGAATATGACGTGACGGTAGTGACCTGAATCGCTCACCACTGAGCCACTTTTTCAAGCCTGTAAATGAATAATAGTGAAACAGGTATCAGATCAGGAAAATGCGATGGTCGATGTGTATGGCAAAGTGTTGCCTTGGTCGAAGAGCACTTTTTTATTGGACAAATATTGCCACTTCCGCTTCAGACTGATACCGAATTGGTCCCGTAGCTCTGCATAATAATGTAGCACCCCAAAACACTGCAACCATAATCTTCTTAACCAATAAAGACACACTGTCTTTCTATGGCTCCTATTCGCCAGGAGGTGTTCATTATTTTGAGGGCCTTTTAGTTTTTAGTGTTTCTAAATAAATTCATGTTTCGTCCATATTTACGAAACGCTGTATAATGTGCTTCTTGTTGCGGTTGAATATAGAAAATAGCTTTTTTGGGAGGGTCTGATGATCTCGTTTGTTGTGGATATACATCACCACTTTCAGAGAGCTTTCAAATTCCAAATAATCATTGAAAATGTTGGTTATCCGTTTATCTCATTGGTTTGGCTTTCTCTTGTTTAGTCATTCGTTCATCCCCGACCCTCTTTCATCTGTTTGACAATGAAACTGACAATTTTTTTTCGAATATTTGTGTATTGTAATTTGATTGAAACAAATTTGAATAACATGCAAATTTCACGGTTTGGAGTCATTCTTTCATTACAAATGAAATATTGAAGACATATTTACTGGTATACAATTTAGAAGAATCGTATATTATTTACTGTATTTTCCATTGTGAATTTTTTTTGTAAGAAAGGCCAACTTCAATGAATATTTAAAAAATGACACTTTTTAGGCAAGTTCGTCCCAATATCTTGATAAAAAATACAATACGTAGTAGCACGTTGTTTCATTTTCAATATTCATTGTTAACTGCTCCAAAATAACGCTCTTTAATCCGAGGGACCTGTCGCACTCAGCTGCAATGTTGGACCTTTTTCTATTGTATCAGTTTTCTTAGACTTGCTTGCAACAATATCTCGCAAACAAGCCCATCATCGTGATCCCATGGATATAAGATCTATTCATTAAATAGATGGCTGTGAATATCTATACTCTGTCCTTACAAGCAACAGAGTACTCCAAAACATCATCTATAGTGCACGTGATCTCCCAGACAAGGCTGCTTGTACAAACTCGCACTGAGTGAAAGCTGGGTAAAAGAATTTTTTTTTTTGTGGAGTGTTGAGACACAAATTAGCAGTTTCTTCAGTCGTATCAGTACTTGACATTTTGAACATTTTGAACTTTGAGATACCGTACGTGTACACACCACAGGCGTTGAAACGTATCTCACCACTCCGACCCTGTAGCGATGATATCTTTACTATCCCTACTAATATTATAAATGCGAATGTAAGTTTGTTTGGTACGGTTTCACGCGAAAACTACTCGACCGATCATCATGAAATTTTGTATTATAATATAAAAGCTTCTCTGAAGGAGCTAACCATAGTATGATGACCCTTAAACCTGACTAATATACTGATGTAGTAAATTATTGTAAATATCTCCTTATATTCTGTTCTATTTATTGGTAATGTTTGTTTCAGGTATGATCTATTTTTGGCCTATAGAAGAATTGGAGTAGAGGTGAGGTGCGTAGAATATGATTTTTATAAATAAACATGAAGTAAATCGAAGATGATAGTATAAACAAATACCCTACCACTTCAACAAATTTTTTTATCAAAACGGTTTTTTGATTTTTCGCTAGTACTGTTTTCAAGTTTTCGTCTCTTCGTTGTTGAATGTCACAGAGTCGAACAAATTTAAACACTTCCATTACATTTTACATAAAAAATGTTTATGTTAATGCTTATATTTGATCACTGTTCTTTTTTTTTTACTTCACCATTCACTTTATCCTTCCTTTGACAAATAAATTCTCATCGTCTTCAGTTACTTTCCAGTAGGTACAGTAGTCTATGGCATATCAAAAACTAGCGATACGCACGAGTGCAATGCTGATACTAAATATAAATTCACCCACCAGAAATTTCAGGGAATGAAAAAACAGTAATGAAAAGATACTTTTGTTGGATACGCTTATACTAGATTAGCGTTTTCCGAATAGAGGCGCATATATTAGGGCTTACGCCGATTGTGATTATGATTGTTGAACACTCCCTCAATAGGGCTTTCCATATACGTGATTTGGCCTCCTCAAATAAATTTTCACTACCGGAGGAATGCAAACACAATCAGATTGCTTACAATTTTGCCCTAACAGTGTGTGCGCAAAAATAAAATTATATACTAATGATTAGAACGGACATGTGCGGCAAGGCGGAAGCCATATTTGTTTGTTTTTCTCACAACAGCGTGAAATGAAAATGAAATCAAAACATTTTTGATTTATAACCTATAGGGAAATATTTTGTTGAAATATAGATTTATTTAACGAATTTCGGATCAAGAATATATGATGATTGTAGTTTTAGCGGGAAACATAACTTTACTGTAAATTCATTGATCGGAGCCGTAAGCATAGAGTTGGTTTTTCAATAATTCTCACAATCTTCAGTAAAACATCTTTCCGTAATATGTACAAACATCTTAGCCATGAATGAATACTATCAAAGTCGAAGCTACCGTCTTTGTCACACATGCGTATTACTTACTATACTAAAAGAGCATTTCTGTGCTGAACTTGTTTTCTTGCAGACATTAGTATATGATTTATTTCTATGAATAAATGTTGATGGCAGATAGTGACAGACCTACGCATTGTCATTTCACCTCTAATTTCAGGCACACAGCGCTCATCTTAAGTAACCTGTCAGGATCTACGTTATTTAGAGTGGTGTGTGGTGGTAAGCGAATGAGCAACCATCTAGGCTACTAGCCTAGATATCAATTTGAATCAAATCGTTCCTTTAGATTGGTTTCAAGAACGATGTAAGATTCACAACTGCTCGTTCATCAGCGTTGCGCTTTGCAAAATGTTAGACAATGTCGAATGTATTCAATTTCAAAGCTATTCCCAATAATAAAAGACAGTCGTAAAAATTCTCGAGCATTTCAATAAGGAGCTCTCCTTTCGTTTTATAGTTTCTTGGCGGAACGAAGTCTTTTCATCATCTCGAAGAAGCTTTTGTTATCGGTACAACCTAATACCCGTTATATTTATGGGGAGGCGAAATCAACAGGAAATGGCTGAAAACAGCTCATTTCAACATTGCCGGTGGAAAATATGGGGGAGATAAATTACCGAGCAAACACAGATGGCGAAAGTATTCGCGAATGAATCTCGAACTTCCATTTGCGGAAAATGCTTCGTTCACCTGCCGGTTCTCGACTCCTTGAATAATAGATTATTCTTAAAGGGTTAACGGCTCTAATTTAATTTCGCCCGACGATAACTTTCAAACGTTGAGCTTGACATTTTGCAGTGTTTATACGACATGCGGCTTGAACTTCTATTGAGAAAAATTGTGAACCGTCACAGGACGCCTGGCAGATGTGAAAATGAAACTTATTTTGTACAAGTGATATGCATAAACGAGTAACAGATTATGACAGGAACTAATTTGGCATAATGTAAAAATAAAATATTAGGAATTTTCTCCAGAAAATGTTCATTTACAAAAATTTAAAATTTCAAATTGTGACATCTCTATTATTTTAATCTGTGACTTCGGTAATAGTTATATTCGATATTGCCTCTGACGGTATTACTGTGACAATTGGTCGATGATAGCTGAAGTATGTTACAAAAGTAGTAGACCTTATTATTATCTACTCTAAAAGTATATAAAAGTGTTGATAGAAATTTAAATGAAAATTACTATAAGGACTATAAGGACATTTTCAAATTTATACGTTAATCTACAAAACATTGTACATTAATGTATAAGTTTTAAAATGTCCTGACCTCTGTGATGATTGTTGGGTACTGAAATATTGATTAAAATTATGTAATTAAAATAAACATAAAAAAAAACTTTAATGTGGTTTTAATATACTAGTCAACTATAGAATCTTAGCTTGTGATTGAAATAATTCACTAAAGATTTTGAATTTATCAATAATGAATGTTTCAAAATAAATTCCACCATGAACAAAACAATAATTGATCAACATTCATTTTAGCAACAAATAAGCTGATAGCGCTACTCGCTATCAAAATAATCTGATAGCGCTACTCGCTATCAGCTTTTTATGAAAAAAAATTTTGTCAGTCTTTATGAAATTTATTCTTCGAACAAGTGTACATTTACTGACTCTTGAGTCAAACCAAATAAAAGCGGGCCTAAAGCACAGATAAATGCACACTTTGATTATAAAATATAAAAATTTAATTAACTCACTGATGACTTGATAGTGTATCGTAGTGTGATGTTGCCTTCATTGCGAGAGACTGCTCGCTTTCACTTTCTATATTATCCCTGTGAGATATATTTCATTTTAATAATTTTTAGAAATTGCATGGCGACGCGTCGCCACGCCAGAAATCGGTTTTATGTGCGGCTTTAGATGTTTCACATCAAAAAAATTGAATTCCACAGCTCCTCTGATGAAAACAATTGGCATTACTTTCTGATATTTTTCTAAGAAAATCTGTATGCGATTCATAATAATCAAATCTCGCATGCTATAAAATTCACTTACAAAGTTCTACACCCAAACAGTAATATAAATATTATACCTAACATCTCCAGGGTAAACTGTGACACAATATAAGCTTCAATAAAGCAACTAAGTGGGAACAACACCCTCAAAAATCTTTCAAATCTTCCACAAACAATCTAGAGTTCACTATCAATACGTTTCTCATGTTAACTTCGCTTCGTCTTTGTTCAATGCGTAATAATGACCAGATTTAACACAAGAACCACAGTGAACAATGACTGCATAAAGATTATGATAGTGGTCGGCTAGATTGAAGTATTCATCTTCCGTCAGATATTGAGTTATGGTTGAAGATCATCAGTGTTAATTTTTGTTTGAAGGTGATTGACAATGTTTCGTGATGAATTTCACTAGTTCGGACTTCCATTGTCTACTATATAAAATGATTTGAAATCCCTGAAA
>WOGO01003089.1:0-14804 GCA_015342085.1 Leptinotarsa defecta | reverse complement strand
ACGCGGCCAATTTAAATTCTTGCTTTTCGAATTGTTCTTTTTTCTGCAAATATAAAGAGATTTTGGGACCGATTAGGCTTGATGAGTATAATATACCCCTAACTCAATCAATCTATAATAAAATTAGTATCATTTTCCATAGCATGAAACAAGCCCATTCTTTTTTATAGCACATCTACAACATAAAGCGAACCTACATACAAAAATTCAGCCTCCAGTGATGAAAAGGGAATTTTCATATGTAAACGATTCTTTTATCCCCAGTTGGGACGCCCCAGTTGGAATATTCAAAAATTCTTGCCTATTGCACATCTACAACATGAAACGAACCTACATACAAAATTTCAGCCTCCGAAAATAAAGCGTTACGGAGAAACAGTTATTAAAAGGGAATTTTTATATGTAAACGCTTCTTTTATCCCCAGATGGGGCGCCCCAGTTGGAATATTCAAAAATTCTTTCTTATAGCCCATCTACAACATAAAAATAATCTACATACAAAATTTCAGCCTCCTAAAATGAAGCGGTACGGAGAAACAGTGATGAAAAACTAATTTTCATGTGTAAAAGTGCCCTTTGGGAAGGGGGTTTGATTCTTCCCTTTTCTTAAGAATAAAGGTGGATGAGTCACAGATATTTCAAATAATTCCCTGCGGCTTTCTGAAATGTTGAAGGTTCTGTTTCGTTTGGATTTGGCTCCCGTTTATAAGATTCCAATAAAGCGTTCATTTCTATTAACTTAACTAATCTCAATTAAATTGTCTCCGTGTTGATGGACCCACTTCACAAATATGACCAGATGAATGGTAGCAGAAATCCTCAAATTTCGTTGTTGAACAAACTACTGATTTGATTTTTTGAACTATAAACAGAAAAATATCATTGTCTCAAATCACAATCATTTGAATAATTTATTGACTGAAAAAATTAAGTGGATACGACACCTGGCAATTATCATTTCCGTTTTAGCAAATATCAGACTTATGCTTAGGAACTCTTATCGATAACGTTGAACGTATACGAACGTCCAAGGCAGTCAATTTCAAACAGTTATGAAACTAGTTTTGTCAGTGAGTGATTTAGTATATTTTTGACTGAAAATAACCTAAATGAAAAAATTCAGTTCCATCTTATGTCCGTTTAAGTTTTGTAAATTCTACCATTTTCCAATTGCGTTGAAAGTTTGAATTGAAGAAATTGTGATTTTATAAAAAAAGATATGTTACAGTGTCAGACTCACCATCAAAGAGGTTTGTTGCTTGAGGTGAGATGTTTTTTCAGTTGTTAAATTGAACTTTTGGTATTTTTCGCAAACGTTTTTCAGGTCAATGTAAATTTTGTTAAATCTTGATGTGTGAGCCATGTGGAACCGCTTTACATAATCTTCAATAAATCCCTGAACGAATGTTTTCCCTCATAAATGGGAAATTGCCCAAATTATCCCTATTCATAAATCTATAGATAAAAATAACACAGCCAACTGAAGGCCCATATTGTTACTGAACCACTTCACAAATCTCGCCTTTTAAATGAAAAAAAAACCATCAACCTTCATCACCATTATTTTTACGGTAAAAGATCTATTTTAACAAACTCAATTCCATTCATCCAACAAGTTCTAGAATCTATGGAGAACGGAGTCTCCACCTGCGTAGTGTATACCGATTTTTAAGGCTTTCGGCAAGGTTCATCACCCGACCGTTGTGGTGAACTCGCAAATTTCGGTATACATGGCAACCTCCTAAACGCGTTAAGCTCCTTCCTACCTGACTGGCTGTTAGTGTAATCAACAAAAAATATATGTTAATAACTGCCATTGTTTAATGTGAAAACATACATAGCTAAATATCAATTGAAAAAAAAGTTATCAACAATTTTTAAATATTTCATTTTGCAATAGTTGAAAAAAATCATAATTAACAAATTAATAAATTTTTATGAAATTTCATCGCGCGATCGTATGAAGTATATATATCAAAAGGCTCGACGAAGTTTAAAATTTATAAGCCAATTATTTATACCTTTTATCCCATTATTTATGCCAACGGAGATTGAGAAAAAATTCGTTAGTGAGCAATTGAATAACTTTTTGAAAAATGGTGATAAAACTTTTTTTTCTACGTGACTCGATTCATTCAAGTGTTAAGAAGATACTAGATTTTTCAAATTTTTAAAATGACATTTTATGTTATAAAAAAATTATTTTTCAACGTCAAATTAGAATTATAAATAATGGAGGTAGAGTTTCAGTAGTCGGGACTTTTTTATCGGAAATTTCCTCCTCTTCAACGAGATTTTTTCAAAATTGCTTAAATATTAATATTTTTTGAGTTATTAACGAAAAACTAAATATCATTTTCTTCAAATCTTATTTTGTTAATAACAATTGCAATTTTTTACCCGCACCAAAATCCTTCTAAAACATTTTTCTAGAGGTGATTCTGAATCGCATGAGCTATCGCTCATATTTTTAGGACCTTTATCTCTATTTTTCATGTTTTTGAACTTGTTGATTAGACTACGTAGGCAGTTTATGGCAATCAACAAGTCTCAGCTACGGTTGGTCACGCTCATCAGGGTTCTCACCGTGGACCACTCCTGAAATTTAATTTGTTCAATTCATAGTAGTTTTTTAATAGTTTGTAATAAATTTTCTTTCCTTTCTATTAAAAGAGGTTTACAATCAAACAACACTTTTTCAATAGTGTTTTCCTCTCAATAATAATTGTGTTTTCAACTAATTGAATTCAAATTTAATGCATGTGACATTGGGTTTTCTCATTGATAGGCATGTATTACACTAGATGTCTCTGATCACACTTGCACCAAAATTATTCTCAATTGTTCCATAGTTTCAATATAGACAAACAAACACACCTTTTTCAAACAAAATCATATCACGGATGTGAGTGTCTTCTTTGCCTCTCTCTTTGGTCTTCAACCATATGGTTTTTACCTATAAATTATAATTTTAGAACAAGTAAATTATTAAGTAAATTCAAATAATCTTTTTTACATCAGTGAGAAGTCAACGTCTTTTAAGGTAATGACTTGTTTTATTGTATTGACATGTTTCAATTGTTCAAATGTAACATTTTTTTTGACAAGGCCGTCCTTAATAACAGTAAGGTGAGCCATTTTGTATCATCCCACAACTTTTGTAGCTTTTTCTTGAAGATGATAATAAATTTTAGCGAAATATTGGAATAACATGTGTTATAAGAGTACACTTCCGTTCTGCTGATCACACAAAGATATTTTCCAATTTTTGTTCTCAACTAGTCAGCAAAGGCTGTCCTTCAACACATATATTTCTTAACATTTCTCTATGAAAAAACATCATCAGGGTTAGGTCAAGCAATTGCCCGTCAGAAATATCTCAAAAAGTAGACATCTTCACATTTAGAACATCGGCTCCGAATATCTTGTCAATTGTTGGCCATGTATCAAATGTACAAATCTGTGCGAACATATGGATCAAATGATCATTCATCTACTACGAGTAAACACAAAATTCGACAAAGGCGATAACATGTCCCCTTACGAGAACGCCATCTGTAGGGTACATCAGAGAACTCAATTCTCGGTTTCCCGAAGCGTTCATTTGCAATGCGAATCTACGACATCGACTGCTGTCGAGATTGGTCCTCTGTCTTTCAATGTAGCTTCCACTGCAATGCAACTGTCCTTAAGGATAAGCCTAGGTTCAATTTATAGCAAACAAGGGCGATGACATCTTTCTTTACGAAGACGTCATCTGTGGGCGTCTCTCAATTTTATGTTTTTTCTCGTATACGTGAAATAACCAACAAATAAAAACTCACACATGTAGACTAGATTAATTCCTGTTGGAACGATTCTATCCATTTCTATCAATAGTAGAGTCAATTCAATATTACTGTTTCCATATTAATCTAAAAACCATGCAGGCAAATTCTAATTACTGCTGTAAGTGTAGAACTAAGTAGAATCGTAATATACATATAGTAATATCCGTATAGGACGGTTTGTGATAAATTGAAAAATCATGTTTGTTGTTCACTCGACTGTTAGGTCCAAGAAATTGATTGAGTTATCCGCTTTTACTTCAACAGTATATTTAATATTTTCATGAATTTTGTTAATATCCCTATGAAAAGTATCTAATTGTTTTCTAGTACCTGTGAAACATACCAAAACGTCATCCACATATATATGCCAATACGAGAAATTATTAATCAAAGGATGTTTAAAAATCGACTCCTCTAGGTTATCCATTAAAATTTTCTGCAAGTAAGTGGCTTAACGGATTTTCTATAATTCCCATATTCCTCTTCAAAAGGTTTAATTGTGGGAAATTCGTTAAGCCCTGAACTTGCGGAAATTTCCATGGATAACCATCCTTTGATTTGGAATTTCTTGTATTGGCATAGATATGTGGATGACGTTTTGAAATGTTTTAAAGGTACTAAGAGACAATTAGATACTTTTCATAGGGATATTAACAACATTCATGAAAACATTAAATTCACTATTGAAGTAGAAGCAGACAACCCAATCAATTTCTTGGACTTACCAATTAGTAGAATGAACAACAAAAATGATTTTTCAATTTATCACAAACCGTCCTATACGAATTACCATACTTTACGAGTCTACCCATACATATTAACACAAAGTAGCAGCTTATAATAACATGACTCACAGATTAGTCAATGTTCCTTTTTCAATAAATATTTTCAATAAAGAACTTAATATCATCAAGCAAATTGCTGTAAACAATGGGTTCAAAACCGAATGAACAAACAGAATACTTTCCAAAAAAGTCTACGCAAAAGTGATTCGAGACGTTTTTCCTATTGATAAGTTAGATAATCAAAATCAAAATTATAGAGCTTTAACGTATTTTGGACAAACGACGGAAGAAGTGGGTTCATTTTTGAGCAAACGAGATATTAAAATTGCAAATAGAACAAGCAAATAGATACGTTGGGAAAGTTAGCTGAAAATAACAAAGGAAAAAACATTGAAATTCGAGAAATCAGGAGTATATAAATTAAAGTGTGGAACGTGCCGTAATCATATATTGGTCAAACTAGCAGAACATTTAGGAATCGAATCCAGGAACATCATATGAGTTCTTTAATTAAGAATACAAGTTCAACATATTCAAATCATCTTTCAGAAGGAAAGCATGTCTTCAACGAAGAGTTCGAAATTTTACACATAGAAAATAAAGGTTTGAAACCTTAAACTTAAAAATTCAAACATTTCAATGAATGACCAATTGGATTTGAATAGATCACCATTATTGAACTTGTTTTCTTAAAAAAACCTTTTTAGTTTTAGCTAGTTTCAGTTGAATTGTCCCCAAAGTTTTTATGCCACAAAATTTCCAGAATTCTTCTATTTATACTTTTTGTAATAACTATATTGACGCTATAGTTAGTTATACGTAGTTACATACATAGTTCATAGTTTTTGGTTACATTCACAATTTTTCGATGCGTCACCATTAGGGTTTTTGTGCTTTTCATAGTTTTTTTGGGATCATTTGAGATTTATTCAATTGTCTCGGATATATTTCCTTCTTTTTTTTCAGAAAGGTCAATGGCTTCTTTATACCAAATGCACAAAACGGGACCACATGTCAAAACGAGGCCCGCACGCCAAGCCTTAGATGGTAATCCTTTCATGAAAGGGGTAGTGTTGAAAACCCTCATAAAGAAACCAAAGAAACCAAATTCAGCCAATAGAAAGTGTGTTTTAGTTAGATTATCAAATGGAAAGGAAATGGTGGCATACGTCCCAGGAATTGGGCACAATTTGCAGGTAATTTTCAATATTTACTTTGGAAATTTAAGCTACACTGGCGATACAATATAAATATTCAAAATCCAAATTATTTCCTAGTACATTATACTCAACTATATGAAATAACATAAAGTCGAAAGTGCTATATTTTTAGGATAGATCAATTTTTGGAAAAGAAAGTTTTTGGCTTTCTACTTCTCTATCTTCATATAAAAAATTGTAAATCTTGTTGATCTTTAAAATACTGTTTTAATATTCCCATACCGTGATAATAATCAAATGAGAACTGGACATCTACTTTTCATACCTTTTACTGTATGAATGTTCCGTGTCATATGTCTCGCTTCTCGTGATCTTTCAATTCATTGCGTTATCTTGTATAGGATCTATGTTTGATTGTAATCAAGCGATTTGTTTTATCTGAAATTGCGAGATATCCCAATCGTCGTTCTCATTTTTTCACTGTTCACATTTATAGCTGCTCTTTTTGTATTCATTTCCTGTACGTTAGCAGTACTTTTCAGAAGTCCCTGTATCTGCTACATTTATTCTTTTCTTCCTTTTTGTATTCATCAACCATGCTTCTTCTATAAATTTGACCCTTTTGAAATTTTTTGACATCTGGTTTATTTCTAGCTCTATTCATTACATACGTTTGTGGATCATCAAATTGACCTGTAGATTGAAAGTCTTTTTCAGTTCAATACAATTTCACCAGAAAAAACTGAAAAAGGCATGCCTGGTTTAAAGCTTTATTTGAACTGGACATAGAAGGCGTTTAATTGACTTGATCAGGAATACCAATCACATCTGTGAAGATCAAGCATTCAGGCACATTTTGAAGATTCTGGGCTACTAGAGAAACTTGCCTTATTGGAAACCTTTGATTTAATTATCACTTCATGACTCTTATCGATTTTGCAGCATTACAGGATATTTTGAGATCTTTTATTTTTGCTCCAGAAAGATTTTACCCGACTGACTTATCCTCTGAAGGAGGCAAGGAATAAAAAATATGAGTTTAACGAGTTTAATCTCTCACAATTACTTTTAAAGTATTCCACTTCTACCATTGAAATACGAGTGTGTTGACTATTCATTTCTATTTGAGTAAAACTGTATTAATAAATTCTTATGTCTTTCAGGAACACAACATAGTCCTTTGCAGAGTAGGAAGGGTGCAAGATTGTCCTGGTGTCAAAATCAAGTGCGTTAGAGGAAAATTTGACCTTGGTCATGTTGTTGTGAATAAAAAGTAAAAGTTATGTAGATTATTATAAAAGAATTATATGTTACTGTTTTATTTTTTCATCCAGATAACATTGTTGTCCTCGGTTTTTTGCCCTTTTCATTTGATTTTCAAATTGAAGATATATTCATGGTTGTGTAACTGTTTTGTTATGATTGTAATTGGAGAAAGTTGTATTTTGGGTGTTCGGCTCCAGCTCAGTGAAGTACCTATAAGTTTGATGCCTCTGAATCAGATATTAAACTGGATGATTAGAAAAGTTATGAGTTTTTATAAATATTTGCATTAACATAATTTGCCTCACTAACTATGAGGGTCTCAAAGTACTTGTTTTTCATTGACAGGCTGCGTTGAATGAAAAAATATCATGTATATAAATGAATTTCAGATTAAACACTGGAGGTGATTGCAGTAGTGAGGAAGTTACTGTATTTTCTGTCAATTATTCATTGTATCATAAATCATTGAAAACAAATTCAATTACTTGAAAAATTAAATCGAAAAACTAGTTCATTGTTCACTGAAGCAAAAAATACTTTATGGGAAAATGTGTTGATTGAAAGTTATTTTCCAAACAAAATTATTTTTAACATCAATAGTAAGAATTAAACTAGTATACATAATATTGTTAGTGGTCAAGTATATGAAAGAATCGAATTTAATTTGTTTCCTAATATTTCAAACTCGTCACCCAGCATAATTGACGTTTTTCAAAAATAAAATATTACCAAAATTTCAAAACGGAATATTAATGTTAAAGGAAACTTTGAAAAACATTTAAAAGATTCTATAACTGATTAAAAAAAAATAATGTCTATAATATACATTGCAATATATGTGATATGAGGTATATTGAAACAACCTCCAGAACATTATCGAGTAGAGTAAGTCAACATGAAAGTGACATGAATAAACAAAAATTTCTATTCACTAACACAACAATTTGTTGAAACAGAAAAAAATATTTAATTTGACGAAACGTCAAAGAGGTATGCCTCTCCACTCACAGACGATTTTGGTGAAATTGGTGACACATGTGAACCATACTATACGTGCCAGTGTAGGGGTGTCTGCAGTATGCTGTATGATGCCCGCAGTAAGTAGTCCCATTGTGACTTGAAAGTGCATATAGATTATAACGACAAGGAGTCACATTGTTTGTTGCGTAAGTGATCATATCTAATCCATCTAGCTAGAGGAAATTCGATGACAACATTTACTTTGCCTACAAATATTTCCGTTTGAGATAATCTTTTGAAACGTATTAGTAAAATACATGGAAACTTATGGATTGATAGGGACTTTGTGGCATTTTATTCTTTTCTTGTAACTCGAACACGTCGGTTTTTGAGTTTCCTATCTTGTGAAGGAAGCCAAGCATTGTGACAAACTCAGTTGGATCAAAGGTTACTGATGAGTGTCCAGAGTGTGTGCACATCATCGTGGATTTCAATTAACCAACGAAATTATCTACAATCGTAGAGTCAAATAAACTCAAATAACTCGGCCATGACTCTTGTGATTTCTGGCTATCGCTCAATTTCTCGTCAATCTCCGTTAATATCGGTTTAGGTTTGTTATTAATTATATTAAAGTCATCATGTAAACCTTCTAAAAGATAACGGAGGAGCTTTTGGACGTCTTGATGCGCATGACCCATGAATCGAGGGGCAAAACTTTGAATCCGACTTTTCAAGGAGACTGTGGTCACTACTCCATATAATCTTCTGACCCCGATTCCTTGGTAACTTATGCGAAAGTTTTAATTACCCTCCATTCTGGAAATAGTAGTACTGATATATTTCATGTATTCAGCTTTTTTAAGTATTGGATAACACTGTTCATGAAACAGGTGTTGCCAATATTTTTCAACCTAAAAGATCTAATATTGTAGCTGTTGATGCTATATTCGCCACTGCTGTCTTCTTCTGAGTAATCATAAATGCGATGAGTCTTCCCATCATTGGACCAGCGGGATAAAGAATTTGAATATAAACAGCGTGAAACTGAATTGGATAGATATATGGTAGATCTTTAAATTTTTGATAAAATGATAATTCCAGAACTTGTTCGTATTTCTCTTATTGATATGTTATTGTGAACCTTTACTTTGTTTGAGAGTTCCGATATAACCTGCTTTGCTGATTTAGTGGGGTTATCTGAGCTGGTGATTTTACCTTGGAAATACTTTTTTTTTGGTGGATTTCACTAAACTGGTGTGGATTTTTTTCTGTTGAATATAGAGTGGTTTCATTTCAGCAACAGTCTGGGAAAGGAAATGAAGATTTTTCAAAGCTTCACTGGATTGTCTTACTTCGTTATTCACCCATTTGTTACTTATATCATTTATTATATATTTTTTCTTTAATGGAAAAGCAATATTGAAGTAGTATAAAAATATATCCATGAAAGACTGAAACGCCATATTCACATCAATATTTGCGTATATACCAGACCAATCTTCATTCAATAGATCTCTCAAAAAATTTGCAACTGAGATATCATTGAAATTTCTTTTATGATAAGATTGTGACCTCTGATATGGTATTGTCAAGAATGCAGGTAATACTGTCATTAGTAAAATTCATGAAAATATTGTCTATAACAATTATACTGTTGATTGTAACTCTAGTTGGCCATCTGACTAAGTTATTATCAATTTTAAAGGGCGCTAAGATATTCATCAATTTCAGGTGGTCATTATTTGATGTTTTTGCACCGATGTTAAAGTCGCCGCAGATCATAAACTGAACATTTGGTTTGTATAAGTAATTCAGTACATCATCAAGTTTTTCTAGGAATATTTGCAAACTCCCAGATGGAGATCTATAGCAATTTAAAATGAGGAGTGTATTACTTGTTTTAGATTTATATGAAAGTGCTGAGACTTCAAAGTCTTTCTCACAACAGAATTTTTTTATGTCAATATATTTTATTTTAATATTATTTCTAACCCAGATTCCTACACCACCACCTCTGAATGAGGTTCTACAATAGCCGTCAATGAGAAAATCGAAAGATTGAAACCACCAACATCAATGTATGAATTTTGTAAACTTACAAGAATAGTCCATTTTTTGAGCTCTTTTTTATTGAATTTTGATTTTGGTGTCCTGAAGAAGTCTCTACTCGTTTACGAAAGCTCGACAAATTGTATAAGTAGAGTAAGTTTGTTTTTCAAAAGTGTGAAAACCGCTGATCAGAGCAGAACTGAAATTTTGTATTCGCATTTCTCCAATGCGGATACAAAATGTATTGCATATTCATTATAATATTTCTAAACTATTTCATCCATAATTTCTAATGGTTGGCGTTCTTTTACTGTGTAGATGAATTAATCTTTCAGTCCAAAAACTACCGGCTTAAAGTTAACCATCTTCAAGGGGAACCAGTTGGTTAGGAAGTACACCTCAAGATTACGATGAAGAATAGATGTTTCAACATGACGGTTTTCCGTTCTCCTCCAAATTAAGGTTTGCTATTCATCAGTGTCTAGATCAATATTTTTCATGTTGCGAAATCAGAGTAGCATTGAATGGCCCTAGCTGAAAAAGATTTATTGCCCTTTGTACCTTTTTTGTATGTTTAGCTGAAAGTAATATTTAAAATACCACTACAGATGCCTCCAAGATGTTTCATATTGGGCGATGACAAAGTATTCGTGATCTTACACCAGGCAGTATTGTTTCGATACAATCATAGGTCCTATCAGTGAAGTTAGGCTTAAAGACGAATGCATTGCTAAACTCAACTTTAAAAAACAGGTCTAAGTATGTAGAAGCGATAACTTCCTTCCTTCCATAAACGTCACTACGTCACTCATGAGATCAAACAAAAGACTTTATTAACGAATGTTAATGACTTCGAGGCTTCCAAAGGCGATCCGTTGCAAAAACGAGATTCTTTCTCTGCAAGGCAACTAGATCAAACCAGAGCCCAAAAAGAAAGCACTCGGACACCGTTTTGAATCGCCATAGCTGTCATCAGTTGTACTAGATAAAACAACAAATGCATTTGGACTCGTCTCAATGATCCCATAGATTTTATAGCTTGACTTTGCAACGGATCGCCTTGAGCAGCCTATTTATCATCGATATCCCTGGATTGAGTCTTCTCAAGAAGAGTGTTACAGTCTTTGTGTTTGGGTAAGTACTTGTAGCAAAATCGAACATTATTTAACTCTACTGTCAATGTCTTAGCGTGTTAGTTAAGGTTTGTACTATTTATTCTTTATACATGTACCTCACCTATATGAAGTTTCAATTTAGGTAAATTGAAAATTAGCTTGTTTTTTATGGAAAACTTCTGGTGCACCACTGGCCCCGTAGAAGAAGTCTTGAAAACTTGTATTTTCCCAATGAAGTGGCAAAAATATCTGAACTCTGAAGATCTAATGATTTTTATGCACCATCTAGTCTTAGAAGCGATTTCTGCGGTAGTAAAAATATTCCTATAACATGATCTTATGCCAAATACTGACTGAAATAAATTCGAAGAAGTCCTAGCGTTTTTTCCCTACCATTCTCTAGGATAATCAGCTCAACTGATGTTTTCATACAATAATGGAAATGGAACTATTATTGCAGAATGAATTGCAGGCATTGCTTCATGGCTTAGTGAAATGTGATTTTCAGACATATGTTTTCTTCATTGTTGTTTCCGACTATTCAGCAGTCTTATATTCATTTTAAGAATCTGCAAACAAACGATAAATATCATATGTTCAAGAAAAAATGTACTGGAAACTCACTCCCTGACAACAATGAAGTTAGTTTACAAATTTATTTACAATAAATTATAAAATGTCCTGCAGTAATTCAGTTACAAATACCTCAATTGTGTATCGTACACTCAAGATTTCACGTATCTCTTCAAAAACATCTAGGGACGTCATGTCAGGTGATCTAGTGGACTCTTTTGAGAAATCATGTCTGCATGTCTACTGGTTTGGATAATTGACTAACCCAAATGAGTTTTCTACTGATGTCACATTTCAGCAAGATGTCCATTATCTAAAACGGTTGATTACCTGATATGACTCCGTTATATTTTTTGTGGGGATTCGTGAAATCTGAAGTGAACAACTGCTGTCTATTTCAAGATTCATGATCAGAGTAAGAGGTGCTTCTAACTAAATTACCCCAGAAACATTCCATAATGTAAACTAACTTCATTATTGTCAGAAAGTGAATGGTGAAAATTATAAACATTCATTGGAATTAACTGGAATGTGTTTGAATACGTTTATTGTGTGATTGCTGAACCAGTTATCGCAAAACCCCTTTTTCATTTGAAAAAAAAGTTACTAGCTTCATCTTGGCAATAAGTAATGAAACAAACACTATATTGTCTGTCTAATGAAAAAGTACTGCAAATGATACCTTTTCACATAAATTGTATCCTACTTCAATATCTTGTCCCGTTCAAGTATTGAGAGGAGAAGGGAACTATTTATGGCTGGACTGTATATTGTTCCAACAATTCACAAATTTTTATTATTGTCGTTCATTCTCATTGATCAATTTCGGGAGTTAACTTTTCAGGAATAATATTCATCAAATATCTTTTATTAATATCACATACATCACAAAACTGAAGTGAAATTGAGTTTGAATGAAGTCTGAGAAAGTTAGTGATCAATCGGTTTATTAAATTTCATTTCCCGTAAAGAAAGAACTCTTATGTACATCCCCATAATATTCCGTTTGTTAGCTACCTACCTACTTGTCACTTGTCTCGCTGGCCAGCCTTTACAAATATCCGCATTATAGAAGGGTTTTCGACACAAAATGGCACAAACTAGCCTTTACTTGCGTATCTATTGTGAGAAATATGATGGATATGTCTCTGTCAGTTATAACTGTATACATATTTGACCATATTTTAATCCCTATTGCAAATACTCTCAAAGCTTTTGACCTATATACATTCAACCAGCTGCCACCCAAAGGGTTTTGTGATTTTCGCAAGCACCCAGTTCCCGTAATTCTATTTTGTGAAATAAGAACGGGACATTACAGAAATTAGGTTCGAGCATGGTGCATTAGTGATAAATGGTTAAGATAGTTTCTTCATTTATCATGAGCAATGGAATTAGTTGATGTCAATTTTGAATGGTTTCTCAAGAATGATTTGTATCGCCTGCTGTATGAATGAAATTTACTCAAATTAGGTAAAATTCATGAAAGCCAGAACCTTAAAGTTTATTTGCATGGAAAAATTGAAATGGTTTTCAAACACATAAAATAATTGAACAAATAACAGCAATTGTATTCGTTGGGTATTAAAATATCTGCGAAACAACAGGGTTACTTTATTAAACAAATGTTTCGTTTATATTTTCTCAAGTTGCTGACGAAAATGGAATGAATATCATGAAATTCAAAAAGTATAAGAACGCAACTTTGCGTAGAAAATAAATAATAAAAATGATAACTTACTTCGAAGACGTCTGTGGGTACTGACGATCGAAACGTCGTGAAATAACTTGATTTGAAATATTTTTTATATTTTCCATTTCATTTCCATTTCGACATTTCACTCATTGTTCAATAAAGTTTGTTTCTTTGCAACCTTTGCAGGTAACAATAATTCGTGTCATTTACAAATCACTGTTTTTTTGATATTTCTCAATGCTCATTTGTTTATCAGGTGTATTTATTCTCCAGCAATTTTTTGTCACTTTTGATATTATTACCGTTCTAAATCATCTGAATTTTTCAATGCTATTTTACGTATTTTTAATATTTCATTAACTTTTTATATTTTTCACATGTAGTCAGTGCGCATACTTGAAGACTGGATATAAATCAAATCATGCCCCCTGACTATATGTGAAAAGTTTTCTTTTCTTATACAAGGAATTGGGCAAATTTCGGATATGCTGTTGGTTACCTCGTTTACAGACACATGGGGCGATGACAAACCTGTTATTTGTTGTCCGTTTCAGCCTAGTTCGAGAAATGACGCTCTGAAAGAATTCGATTTTCAATTATCGGAAATCATCGACTTTATGTTGATGATACACACTACCTCGCACTTACCAGTGGCCAAACAGCCCGAAACCGGTCTGCAAGTGTGTTCCAATAATTGAAAATCTATTGCGGCAGTTGTATCGCCAACTGCATATGCAGGAATAACTGCACTGACATCTGTCGGATATAATCCAACACCCTTCGTGGTATTAGCCAGGGGAATAGTTGTTTTCTGATAGGTGTCTGTCCGTTAACCTATAGTGTAGGAAATTGAGACTGGCCTGAACGAATTGTTTTTTTGGAATCTTTGACTTTTTACATTGTTTCTTCCATAGATGGCAAATCTGTTAAAACACCATTTCAGACATTGGCAGTACGAACTTCAGGAAAAATAAAAACAGAATTTTCATTAACCGATTTCATTCATGAAAATCTGCCTTTTCAGATTATTCATTACTATTAAGATAATAACGAAAACTTGTATTGTTTGGAAATAATTATTCACAAAATATGTCTAAAACTAAAATATATCTATTATTGCAATGAACGTTTTATTCAAATTGTCGGTAGTTCAAGAGACTTGTGACTTCTGCCCAAAACTGTATATTGACCAAAAGAGGAGAGTTTTTTCCCAAAAAGTGAAAGAG
Organism: Leptinotarsa defecta; assembly: GCA_015342085.1. Classification (NCBI taxonomy): domain Eukaryota; kingdom Metazoa; phylum Arthropoda; class Insecta; order Coleoptera; family Chrysomelidae; genus Leptinotarsa; species Leptinotarsa defecta. The sequence goes on along the minus strand of WOGO01003089.1, from coordinate 141 downwards.
CATAGAAAGAGTTCCTTGAATGTAAAGACCAATTCTATACAGGGTGTTCCAAATTCGATCCTCACCATTGGGATCTCGGAAACTATGAGAGATACGAATATAGTTATATTGGGGCAAAGTTGCGCATTTATCTGACTAACA
>WOGO01003088.1:0-14808 GCA_015342085.1 Leptinotarsa defecta | reverse complement strand
AGGTATTGAAGTTGCTGACTCTCTTCCAAAGGGGAGTGTTGCAAGCGGCCTCATCGGACTAGAACCTGTCATTTGCATCGCTTTGGGCTTTGCCAAACAAACATTGAACACCTGGATGGCAAGAAGATTTATGGACTTCTGGCAGAATCTTCCAGGATTGGCTCACTCCAAGGCGTTAATCCACCCTTCGAAGCTTGATACCAAACAGCTGTTGGACTACAGTACAATGAACTACAGTAGGAATGAAGTACGATGTCTAACAGGCCTTCTTACTGGTCACTGTCATTTGAATCATCATATGCAGAGACTTGGACTGTCTGAAGATAATGTGTCGCCTCTGTTTGGAAAATGATGAAACAGCAGAGAATATACTTTGTGCCTGCCCCGCTGGGGACCTAATCAAGTTCTTAGAGTTCGGCAGATCCGTATTCTTAATATCTGACCTGAAAGACCACTCACCATACAAACTAATCGGCTTCGTTGAGAAGCTGGGTTCATTTGGTCAAGTGTGAATAGGTGTGAGCCACGATAAACCCTTGCTGGTTGCGGTAGAGGACTGAATAGAGACCCACTCACTTTAGATCTAACCTAACCTAACATCAAAACTAATTGATCTGAACTTTCAAAATAATTGGATAGATTTTCTAAAGACTTCCGAACCAATCTGAATTTTTATAGAGTGGTTCAGAATATCAACTTCAAAAAATCTTTTGATTCTGATGAAGTATCTGCCAAGGAGAAGTTGTGAATAAATATGTTCTTGAATATTAGGAATGCTTCAACATCTTTAATGGTTTCCAGAACTGAAGATCAATAAGTGATGCTTTTAATCTTCCTCTTGAAGAGTATCACTTGGTGATTGACATGTCGAGGTGTTAAAAATAACGATTTGGTGGTTTCAAATTGTACGAGTACATCGCAAGTAAATATATTTTCTCTTTTGAATGAAAGAGTGGATATTGCAGTGTAAGACTACTGGTTACTGTGTCCATTTCTAGTCTACCGTTCGCAACTGAACAGCGCTCATTCATTTGAAATATGGGTGTAAATTACTATAATTTACGTAAGTAAGGTAACTTGCAACTCAATCAGTATCATCGTACACATAGTTATTCAGTTGTTCATGTGGTGAGAAATCTGAAATTCGGAATACAGGTTCATCGAAAACGATATTTTCAATGATAAAACGCTTGAAAACTTATGAAAAATTATACGGAAATGAACACAAGTCAAGAATTTTCAATGAAACCCTGTATATTTCTTTTGATCATTTGATCGGATATAAAATTTTATTCTCAACGATATAACTCATGTGGCCATTTCCATTCAAAATGGTGGCGCAGGAGTCATTTTCCTCAAATCTATAGAAATCTGTTATTCCGTTAACCAGCTGTCGCCCCCCTACGAATGACAATTCTCAGAAGTCGGAACTTGTGCGAGCTAAGGATTATCGAGGTCTTACTTTTTAATGTGCGATACCTAGCGAGTTATCAAACAACTCCATTTAGGGAGAAACAAACAACAAAATTCAGTCAATTTTTCACTAATCCACGTACTATCTTCGATTTTTTTCAATGCCGTAGTTTACTTTATTCAATTCGAAAACTTTGGCATTGAAGTATACCTCTTCTACTACAAAGATGTGTTCATTTTTATGAGAAAGTGAAAAAGTTAGCAGCTATCAACTCACAATGATATAGAGCATCTTTGATACATTCATTTTTTTACTGACACACAAAAATTAACAGACATTTTTTTGTAGTAACAGAGGTACACTTCTATATCAAAGTTGAAAAAAACATTTCTTTTTGAGATAAATGAAAAATTTCTATTTTTAATTGTTCATTGAAAAATAGAGTAAATTTCGTCGTTTGTTTTTATCGACATCGAGTTTTTTGACAATATTCCTATAGATGACGTCATAGTGCCGCCATATTGAATTTGGAGAAAATGGCTCTTACACCGCCTCTTTGAATGAAAATGGCCATACTTGCTACATCATTGAAAAAATAATTTCATATCCAATCAGCTAGTCAGAAAAATATATAGGTTTCCATTAAAAATTCTTGAATTGGGTTCATTTGCGGTTAATCTTGTACAGATTTTCAAATGTTTTATCAATAGAAAATCAGCTTCAATACACTATACCTTCATTATGAATTTCAAATTTCTTGCCTCATAAACAACTGCCAAGAAAAAATAGGCAACTAAATGTTTGTGTATTCCATAATTTCAACTGGTATGAAGTTTGTTCATTAAACAAAGTTTAATGTCTAGAACGAGTCACTTTTGAATTATTAACAGTCTAGCCTGCATATTTTCAGTAAATCACTCGCGATTTATATTTCAAGGTAGTTAATTTCATAAAATATAAAAAACTCTCCATTGATTGAACAGACGGATGTTTCTGTTCCGTAACTCAGACTATTATAGGCAATTTCTTGCTCTTTTGTCAACCAGTGGGAAATATGTTCCAAGTGCACCAATGAAAGAATTTTCAGAAAATATATTTTAGACATTGCTGGATTGACTAACTTGCCTTATTTTGTTTACAATCATTACCCAATTGTTGATGTTTAATAGATGTTCTTGGAATATTGCTCACATATAGGGAGCTCTGAACCTGAAAATATACCAAACCACAATTTTTGAAAACTTTTTCCATTTGAGAAATGGCGTTTGAAAGTGAAATTCCTCAGATCTACGTAAATTGCTACTTTCGTACGGGTATTGCTCTCAGAGCGTCGAAGTACAGAAAATCAATCACTCAACTTTCTTTGAACAGAAAAAAAAGGTTTCGAAGTGGCATCTGATGTGGTTGTTTCACTATTTTTACCAAAGTATAATACTGACTTTGAAGGGATAAAATGTATGTAGTTGAAGTACTTGCATTATAGATGAAGAATATGGTGAAATCTACTAATCCACATCCATTCGTCATTTGTTTTTTTTTTGTTATTACATTTTGTATCACTTCTGAAATGAATCATTTTCTCTACTACTAATTTTCAGACGTATATCAATTTTCTACATGAATATTTCGGTAATACACATCAAATTGATCAGCCGTAATCATTTTAGTTATTTTCAAGAAAAATTGTTCTGATTTACGTATTCTCAGCAAAAGTGTTCAATGTGAATTCTTATTAATGACATTATTACAGCTCAATACTGAACACCATACACGAACACTTGTTTAGAATACGACTCATACTAACTGGCATGGAAACAAAGAATCGGTTGTATGCACATTTGTACAAACCATATTCGAAAGTATCTTCAAAGTCAGTTTATACATCATTTATTAGTTCCCAAGAATAAAACACATCATATACTCCCTTCTAAGATATGGTCAGCCAAACCATATCTTAGACGTAAGGGTTGTAAATATCAGAAGATCTTTGCTACAAAGTATCCCTTCCTACGATATTCTGTTGAAAATGAAAGGTAGCTTAGGGTTGAAAATGAGTTGGACTTACCAGCAAAAATCGATCTGTTATATAAATGTTGTCCTCTGCTTTAGGATGAATAAAAGGGTGATTCAGATAGACAGAAGAATTACAAAAGAATTATTTCAATTCACTTATGATGGACATATGAAATATAATCTCACCGTCCCAAAATCGACAAAAAATATATTGTACAATTAAAAATAATCACCATTCGATCATTATCTTATAATGCAGATGTAGATAGCAACATCAATAGGCGTGTCAGTATGCATAATTTTAAAATATATACGAGTATGGCTTTGGATAAAACTATCCGTGAACTCGTCCACATCCAAATTTGTGAATGACCGTGAATGACCTCACACATCAGTTCTTCTGCTATTCTTTGTCCGTCTGTTACTACGTGAGGCAAACTTGAAAATTGTGCGTGAGAGCTATTTGCTTCGCATGGCCAATCAATTCCCGACATGTTTGATGAAATTGGTCAAATATCAAAAGGTTCGTTGAACATTTCTTGGTTCCTAGTACAGTTACACCGGCGACTCAAATTTCACGAATCGGGAAGGAGAGGTCATCTCCATTTCTATGGTTTTTAAAACTACTGTCTTTTTTGATATAAATGCAAGTTAGTTACCCCTATTATGAATATTTTTTTGAAATTACCTAGACTTATGTCAGGAATGCTTACTTACTTTTTTGACAGAAAGATCAAAAATCTAATTTGTTATCTTCCTGAAGTTGACACAAATTTCAATCAAACACGTAGAAAAAATCAAGCAAACAACTGTTTGTTGGTTTAAAATATCTTGCGAATTTTTTTTGTAACATTTTCATCATTTACATATGTCTATTAGGAAAGGTCCGCCAATGTCATTTTATAATAAGAAAAAATATATTATGCATGCAACGACGATAAATCAAGAAAAGTATCTATCTAACGAACTTATCCTAAAAATGAAAAATTCATAGCAATTACCCCACTGAAATGTCGGAATTTGAACTATAAAGAGGTTTAAGGTCTTCCACGTACTAGAAAACGACGCTTCTCTTTTTTTGACATTATAAGGAGCGTCGTATGCTTCGTGCAATTTTGTATGAACTTTCAGAAATACCTGACATATCTTCTGCATAGGTACCTTCATTATCAAGCAGAAGTTTGTTATCAGCCGTACCTTCAACCTGACGATAATATTTACCAGATATAGGAATATTATAGCAACCTACACACAGTACGATTTTTCGTACTGCATGTTGCATTGCAAATTGTTAAGAAAATCGTACGACATGCAGTACAGCCATTTTTTATCCACATCTCATAACACATCGTACTGCCGAAGTTTAGATATCAATTTTGTCTTTTAAGTCTCGGCTAAAAAGTGGTTTGCAGATATGTCTTCAAAAATTAAAAAATAAAAGTTGCTGCACTTTTAGCCACGGTATTAACAGTAGATGATAACGACGATGAACAACGAGAAGTTAAAAAGAGAACATGGTGTAAAAAGTGGCTGATAGTCAAAAAGTCATATTCCCATATGAATTTATTGAAAGTGTTGTAACAAGAAGGGCCTCTTGATTTTAAGAATTATTCAAGAGAGGATTCTGTTGCTTATACTTCTTTAGGGTTTAGTTTGCAATAAAATAACAAAACAAGACATAATCATGAGAAAGGCAATATCTGCGAAGATTAAACGGCCTACACACGTTACGATTGTTTGTACTGCTTGCAGTACGATATGCATCGGTACTGCCGCATTAACGATAAATCATAAGGTGTGTAGGCAAATTGGGTGTTTTGCAATTTGCAGTCGTCGATTCGTTCGCAGTACAGAGCTTCCATAAAATATCGTATCAACGGTCGTGTCTGGGGTGGGGTTGTAGACAAGTTGGAACGTGTGGAGCTTATTGCTGCAGCAGTTACGATTGTATATCGTTTAAACCAAATCATTTAGGAAAAACGGTTTTATATATTTCAAATCATTATAATGGATCTGAAAAATAAGACGTTCTGGGACGAGTTTATTGCTATATATAAAGTAAACAGTTGCCTGTGAGATGTAAAGTCAAAAGATTACGCGGATAACAGTTTTGTAGTATTGAAGGAAAAAAAATATTTGGCGCGACGAAACTAGTGTTTAATGGGAGATTTGAAATATTATTTACTGAATCAATCGGTTCACTGACTTCAAAATGCAATTCAGCATTCAAAAGTAAGTAAGTTGCGGATGATTCATCTGAACTCTAATTTTTTCTGATAATTTACATCTGTCTCATAAGTAGAAATCGTTATACTCGGCAAATTATATGAACAATGTTGTTTTTCAATCTTTCATAAACTGAATTGACATAGAACCTTTGAAATTAATATCAAAAAAATAGACTCTAGGTCTTTGATATTTCCCGTTTTTCATCATTACATTCAACTGCTGGATCAGTAACTGCGTTCAAATCAACAGTAAATCAAGTCTTATCTAAAACTTTTTCTGAAATTTTGCTGAATACAAAATAAAATACATGTTAAAACAATAAGAGCGAAATTTCATGTATGTGAGGTCAGAATCATTATGAAACCAAAACAATGGTTAACGATTTATTCGATCTGCCAGAGTGACTTATTTCATAGTAACAATAGTATAAGTAATAGTAATCATATATCCATAGTCTGGTTGAAGTAAATAATTCGTATTTCTATCTCAGTGAGCAAAATCTTCAATTGAGGCATTACCATTGCACCATGATTTTGCTTTACAGTTCGTAGTTTTGAATATATATAGTGAAAAACTTAGCAATGATTCACAGTTAACACAAAAATAAGTAAAAATAAACATTCAGTCATTATTTTTTTTTCAAAATAAAAATAAATCTGGCCTGTTAATTGGATTCTCTGGTGGTTCAACGTCTGTTCGAATCTACGTGGGCTGTGCAGAAATAAGAAATAAAGCTCAAAATGATACATATGTATCAAATAGAAAACAGAGACCACCAATTTTGACCCTAGCTTCCCATTGCGTGAGCAACGGGTAGCTAGCACCTTATATAAGTGATACAGTGTTTGGAAGCTTTGGTGTAGTAATGAATATTGCTGCAGTTCTATCCCAACACCAAACCGTTATTGCCAACACCTCGACACATGTTTCAATCACCAAGTGATCATCTTTAAGAGAAAGATCTTCCTCCAAACCGATATTTTTAACACCGTTAAAAATAACGGTTTGGAGGAAGATTAAACTAGTTCAATTTTCCTCTTGAAAATGATCACATGATAATTTGAAACACGTGTGTTGAAAATGAAACTCCAGTAATATTCACGCCCTGTATAAATGATACTTCTACAAATCGTATCAATCAAAAGCTAATGGAAGGTGATTTCAATTATATAATATTGCCGTTTATAATAAATATTCCTTGAAAAACCTGCAGGGAGTAGTTAGTGTGTACAAATTGAAGGACAGTTCGATGAATAAATAGTGCAACCGCTTTACTGGTCATTACATTACTTCTGCATTCAGCCAACACGATTTACGTAATTTTTACTACCCAATAAATTTCACACTACTACTAAATGATATTGAATTGATGTACCGATCAATTCAAAACTTTCAAGACGGCGCCTCGTTCTAACAGAATGAATCCAATAGCATAGAGACAACTATTGATTACGGAAGGTATGCCTGACATTGCATTTTGCTACTATGATCAAGCACGGTTTGATTCAGCACTAAAATGAAAGGAAGACATTTTACTTCTGGCGTAGAATAAATAAAAAAACAAGCACTATTCCCAAACACCAGAACTGGAACACTCCTCTCGACGAGGGTTTCACCAACCGAATTGATGTCTTCAGAATATGAAATAAACTAATTCCTCACACTAAAACAGGTTTCTATTCCTATGTAACACGTCTTGCCCATTTTAACAGAGCAATTAATATAAAGATGAACTATGTACTGTTTATAATAGAACATTTGTCACTATTCATAACTCTACGCCACAATTTGTTATTTCCAGACTTTCGAAAGCATTTCTATGATTTCAGACAGTTCTCATTTATTTTATTTTATGGCTGTTCCCCAAAGGCGTGTTTCGCTACACTAGATTTTTCTGGTCTTCAAAATTGGATATTAGTTAAGTGTTCTTTCGAAACAAATTTTCAAAGCTCGCTCAGTCCGACCTATGTATTTTTGTCACAGTCCTCACAGCTTATTTCATATATCCGCAACTTTTAATTTTATAACATCTTGTCTATGTCATTGTCTAGCAAGAAGTTTTGAAGGCTACTTTCACGTGCAAATCGTTGATTGAATCCATTAGTGTATTTTGGTTTATACCCTTTGAATCAATGTCTTCTCGAAAAACTCCTGTTTCTAAACTAGATAGATGAAAACTGATGGCTGTGCCTGAGGGTCAAATTTTATGACAAAAATAATAGTGAAAACCGCATATCGATATCTGTCATCGTTTCTAAGTGGCATGTTTTTCGAAAAACTACATTTTCCTGTCAAAACCTTCTTGTTTCTATGAAAACATTTCCAAATCACTTTCTTACGTAGAAATCAATGGTGTAAAAAACTCATTTTTTCGAATGAGATGTCAATAGTTATTGATGAAAACATATATTTTTATTGAAACACCCTGTAAATGTAGCATGCAGCACACTCATCTTTGAAATACGTGTACAGAGCTTTTAGGTCATTTCATGTAGACTTCGAAACGCACAAGTAGGCTTTGGACGACGCGGCGATAAAACAAAAATGAATTGTTTAGTAGTAACTATCAAACATTGAGAAAACTTTTCACAGTAGGGATTAATAGGCATAATTTCAATGAAACTGATAAAAATGTATACCATATTTACTAATGAATGAAACTTCAACAATAATAATAATGATAAAGAACAAGGTGTTCGAAATGTCTACCAGCTTCTCCTTTACACAGGCGACATCTTTTCTGAACGTTTTTTGCCGAATTGATTAGGTCAACAGCAGTGAGAGAAGCTAAATGTTGCATCAGTGCCGCTTCCAATTCGTATCTAGAATTGGTCAGCAATTCAGAAATAAGATCTTTTAACCTTCCTCAGAAGTGAAAGTCCATAGGCGTCAGGTCCTGTGACCTGACCGGCCAACGGTTGGGTCCTTGGCTATCCAATTATTACAAAAAATTTGCAGCCAAACAATTGGTGACAATTGCAGTGTTGTAAAGCGAAGCCCCGTCTTGTTGAAAATATATTTTTCTGAGCTTCATTAATGGCAATTCAACTAGGTGTTGAATATTTTGCCTAAAAATTTTAAATATCTCTGAGATGTGAGAGTGCCATTATAAATGAATGGGCCAATAATTCTACCCCTGGAAACACCTGCCCACACACTAAATCCAAATCTTCCTTGACTTCTCTCCTCCACAATAGAATGAGCATTTTGTTGTGCCCAAGTATAAGAATTGTAACCGTTGAAAATGCCAGCACTGCTCACATAAATTCGTGTGTATTATTCCATTTTAGTCTACTCTTGAATATTTGATAAGCCCTCGTAGGCTTCAACCACAATTACGATTTCCCGAAATTATCAACAGAACAAAATATAATTGCGTTTATGTGAATATGAATACAGTTAAAACTTGCCTTGAGTGGCAGAACATTTCCATTGCTCACGGACGTAATTATCAGCGATTACCACTTTGTCATGGATAGACCTGCATATAAACGTCAGCACAAGAACTAAAGTACCGATAAATTCAAATGGAAAAAGCATGATTATTGCAATTCAATTTTATAAACATGTTTCTATTATGAAAATATGTGACAACATTGAAAAAAATCAAATGATATGCACACAAAAAAGTACATTCTTTCATTACAATTATCGGTTGCATTTTTAAAATCTAAATGTCACACGTGCATCAGAAATCTGCCAGAGCTCAGAATTACGTAACATAAACGTGAGTTGCAGTTTGCAGTTGTCTGTAGTTGCACGTGATTGGCGGATAGCTTCACAGTCAATGCCGATGTGATAATAAACTTGATATTTAGTTAGGTAAGTGTAGAAAAACAGAGTCGGTGTTAGAGCAACTCAAACACAAAATATTCAATAGGAACTTCATGTATACTATTTTTGAGGCTGGGCTAGGTGCCATCTGACATGATCCTAGTAAAGTATATAATTTTGACTGTATAATGAATAGAAGAGATTGTCATGAGAATACTATCCGTATTTTGTACACCTTACGCTTAAATCGTATGCTAAGCCGAATGTTGTCAATGAACTGATAATACAAGAAATGTCATGCCCAACTCTGTACTTGGAAAAACAAAACATCGAATTGGCGAGTCATTTTGTGCATTGGTCTGATTCAATACTCAAAAATTCTTCGAAACATCAATGAAATCAATATTTTTAAAAAGTGATTGGTATAAAATAGGTACTAGGTTAAATTATGCAATATATTGGATTCTTGTTTTTTTTCCAATAAGTTGTTGGTATAAAATAGAAAGAGGGTTGGAGCCAATATAAATCCCTGGGGAACAGCAGCGTTGATAAAAGTATTCGAGAGATATCCGTCGACCGCCACTTCAGGTAACTGTCTTCCAGGAAGCTGAAGAGCCATGCACAAAAATGATTCGACAAGCCATAACTCCGAAGTTTGTCCAGCAAACCCTTATGCTACACAAGGCCAAAGGCCTTAGAAATATCAAGCGCTACAGCTCTTGACTCTCCATGTTTCTCGATTGCGTTATTTCAAATATGGGTGACCTATACCTATAATAACTCACACACGTTTTATTTTGATTTACTGATTAAACAATTATTTTTATAAATCAGTGAAGTGTTCGCCTAAAATACTAACTTAAACCACCTGCTATTTTTCCTGTATATTGAAATATTGGAATTGGTGATGTTTTCTCGGATACGAAACTTCGGATGAAAAATCTGCAAAGTACATCTTGAAAGCTTGAAAAGTGGTAATGAGAAATTGATTTTTATTTTTTAATATCTTCATTAACGACATGAGCAATTTGAAGGAAATTGACAAGGGTTCTTTTTGAATACGTAACGGAATTGGATACTTTATGAAAATTCAGTAAATATTCAAATAACACTCCGTTGTGAGGTGTTTAATGGATAGTTCACAAAACCACAAACAACCACAAGAAGTGAAAATGTTAGTTGAATATCTTTCAGACTATATCAAGAACTTGATATAGTCTGACATTATTTAAATAAGCTGTAGTTTAGCCGATTTGTATCTCTCACGATTTTCGATTTTCTCACGCTCATTTTCATGAAGTATTGAAAATTGTTCCATCTGATGCCAAAAACAATCAATTCATTTTCGAGCAGTCATCAGTCTTTGAAAACTTTAACTGTTAAAATGCAATTGCTATAAAGATCCCAATCTAATATCATCCATAACTTATAATAAAAAAAGTCGCAAAATCGTGAAAGCTACACCATTTATAACTCAAAAATGGTTGGACCAATTTTCATGTTTATACATCCGAGTTAATATTTCCGATGACTTCAGGTAGTTTGGTGTGCTAATACCTGAGTAGTCAACATAAATATGTGTTACGCAGCCGTAATATCAGTCATCGTAGATATCAACTCAGAATATATAAACCTCTGAGGAAGCTACCCACTCACGCCAGCCAAACATCAGGAAGACATTCTAAAAATCCACGCCCATCAAACCCGGTAAATAGTAACACGAAAAACATTAGCCGCGAAAACCTTAACCATTTTTAGTATGTATCTATAAAATATACTTTCTCCTGTTTTCCTTATCAGTATACTGTTTATTTGTCAGAAAATCTACTGCCAAGAATGAAAATAACAACACTTGCCCGTGGTAGTTTGGCTCGACTTCGTGCTTCACAAACATAATATAAAATAGTTACGAAGTTTGTCAGATCATACAATGAAGAAATAATAAAAATGAAGAATATGTAATATATTTTAACAAACATTATCACAGTTATCGATGACAAAGCCTATCCGGAGGGTTATTGATAAAGTGATTACAAAGTATCGAACATATTTGGAACAAAACGTATATATAATGTTTTAGTTCATTTCAAATTGAACAATCTTTGTTATATATAAATAGGCTAAGTTGGTACTAGATAATCAGTTAAGCTGAAATGGACAATATGAAAATATCATAAGTAAAGGGATAAATGGAGTATGAGGAGCAAACTGAATTTTTATGGAAAATGATCAAATTTAAAAAGAAAGAGAAAGGAAGATGAAAATCAAATCAGTACTATACTCGTATCATTCTTCTACTGTAGAATAAGATTAGTACTCTATAGGAGCTCACATCTGAGTGGAAAAAGAAAACTACCATTCTTGATTTTTTCACTTTATAACAAAATATAAAGAGCTTTATCGAGATCATAATCTTTTGATCAATAAACAAAATTTTTTCTATAAATTTCCAACCCTCGTATTTCAGAATACTTAGATGATACGCAGTCGAAGAAGTTCGTCAACTATTGAGAAGTTATAATAAATAATCTATGAAATAATAAATAATACCATTTTCAATTTTTTTCTTAGGGAGAGAGTATGGAATATTCAAAGTTACTTGTATCATCTTGAACTAAACTCAAGAAACACTCAAAATGTTTCATCAATCTGATATGAAACAACTTCAATGAAATTCAATAGGAAAAACTCGATATCATTTCCGTGATTTACGACAATTAAAACCAGGTAGGTACTTGTGCTTTCATTGGACCACAAACCCTTCGAAACCGGACCTGAACAAAATTTTATAAATAGAAATAATATAAATGTATTGTGTTACTGCAAAATTACTTAATACTTAGGTAATGATTGTCGTTACTGTAATATGTTGTAATAGATGTAATAGGTAAATTATTTAATATGTAGCGGCAGGTATTTCGATTTTTTTCGTGCGACTGGTCTGGAAATAAATGATTGTTAATGATTTATATAAATCGATGAATGTGTGCGGGATAAATCTGCGGATTATTATGATATATTGCAGTAATTACGATGTGAATGAGAATCAGGAACAACCCGATATAATCAGATAACTGTTGTAGGAGATGTCATACAAATGATTAATAGGCAAGAATAATAATTTCCACTCCCAATTCCAATTACCGTAATGGCAAAATGTCGAATGACAAAAGATGCACACTTTGTTAAGAATTTTCCATGTCGTGATAATTAACAAAAACAGTTAAAATGCTCTGACACTCAGTTGACTCCCAAGATTAAATTTTCCACGATGAGTATACTCATTTCCCTTACATGAAAGACCTCTGCGTTTATGTGGAATCTTAATTGTATTTGGACTTGAGAACTATAATCTGGAAGGAATTTACCAATCGCATCTCTTCTCAGAGATTTTTACAAATGTGAAAATATTTCACAAGCCAACATATTTCACTTATTTTCTACTTTACTACTTATTAATCCCCCTAGCAATGAAAGAATAGGCACCGCTTGTCAACCAGTGAAATGAATAGTAAAAAATTAATCGAAATTTAAACTATATTTTCATTCGTATGGTTTCACTATGAGTTAAATAGTGAATTGAACAAATAAACATCTTATTCGACTTGTTATATTCAAAGTTTTAGTGTACTGGGTGGATCATCAAAAAGCAAGCATACAATAATATTTTCTGAAAATTTCAGGCTACAGTAAAAACAGACAAACTCTGATATACCTGTCCACTGTATGCCCTCAATTATTCAACTTGATGCCGTGGATAATCAAATATGATAAAAATCCAAGAAATCAACTTGAACTTTTCAAATATTAGAAGGTAATAAATTCGATTTCCATAAATTGGAAATCAAAATAAAGTTGGACCACTGTCATGATAATATTAGAGTCTCAACTGATACAATTGTTACTCTCCTTTTTTTGGTCATTATTAACAAATCCTTGTCTGGCACAAAACTGTATTTATCCTGTTCAACATTCTACTCCACCTACATTTCTATTCAACATTCTTCTCTACCTACTATTTCTAGGAGTGATACGTAAAACACGACAAGTAAACCCAAAAAGTTTTTTATAAGAAGACAGACTAGACCGTATATACTCCATTGATAACATTACTTCTTTTCAACAACTATTTTGATTGCAACGAAATACATTTGGATGATGATTATCATCACATAGATAATCGAGGTTTGCTTCTTGGATATAAATGTGATAGACTGAGTCATCCACATTTTTGGGTATCAAAAATGGGCCCATCCATCTTCTCTGCAGCATAGTCTCGGAGTCCCACATACCTTTTTACCTTTACCTTCTTGATTTGAAATATGAACACTCTAAGATCATTCAGAAAAATTGTTTGACACCACCATCAGGCATTTGTTGTCGATGTGAATCTCTGAGAAGAACTGGAGATGATAATTGTTAGTCTCTCAGATGGGGTTCCACATAGGAACGTAAATACTTTTTTATCAACTTCTTGGTATACAGGTTCTCTTCGGGTTCAAATATCACACCATTCACACTGTTATATTGATTTGTTCATCTTTTTATTAGTTTGCTTTATTTATTAAAAATCCGACCCTGTAGATAAAAAAAAATATGTTTGAGATAGTTACTGATAATTTGTCAAAGGAAAAGTCATTAAAAGTTTATCCCGACTAAAGTAGGATTTATTGGGCATTTCCGAGTTTGATAATTATCAAGGAAACAACACACACGATGTTACGGCGACAGTTGTCTAAGAAACTGGTAACAGGATTTGTTGAATGACAATCATTCTTTTGCTCGACTTCTATGAGGTTTTTCTGGCATATATTTCAGACATCGCTATTGGTATTGCTAACATTATTTACTTCATCAGTTCGGACTTCCATTGTCTAATATAATATAAATTGATTTGAAATCCCGGAAAAAAATAAAAATATTAACCGGAATTAACAATTTTAATGAACTAAAAACAGAAATTACAAGGAAATAACATACAGCTATAACCAAAAAATCAAAAATTGAAATATAAATAAAAGCTTTAAATTAAAAGATATTATTAAAAAAAATGAAATATAAAAATTGAAAGATTTAAAACCAAGTTACGTCACGACGTTTCGATTGTTAGTATCCACAATCATCTTCGGGTGATAACCAGGCCACCAAACGCGGACTGCGATTCCAAGAATTGCATTTACCGGATACCCTGCGATGCATCGGTGAAACTAAGAGTTCATTGAAAGTTCGCATTGCTGAGCACAAGAAACACACACAACGAGGAGAAACCAGCAAATAAGAAATAGTAGAGCATGTTTGGACTCATCAACATAATATCAAGTGGGCTCAAGCTGAAATCATCCACAAAGAGGAACACTGGTTTAGGAGAAAATTCAAGG
>WOGO01003087.1:0-14810 GCA_015342085.1 Leptinotarsa defecta | reverse complement strand
ATATTTGTAATGTCAGTTGTTCAATGCAGAGTCCGACATATGCAATATACATCATGACAGCAAACAGTGTATGTTAAGAAGTACTTCAAATTCGATGTTATGATAGTTTTCCATTATCTTTTTGTTTCTGTAACCCGACTATTTCTTTTCAAAGAGTAGCAAAATACAGAAAGACAAATGCTGTCAAACTTCGAAAATAGGCACAAAAGATCACTGAAACTTCAAAAGTTTGTGCGTGATATTAATAAGGTATAGAATGAGACAGAAATACATATAATCAACTTTCACATTAGGACAATGATTACATATCGATTATATATTACATAGGTAACATTAAACTAATTTCATAACTTTTTTGTCCGTCGTTTTTTCTGTCAAGGTAGGGTTTTGGCGTCTTATTTTGATAATTGAATAGTTTTACGCTTAAAGAGGCTATTGTATAGCGAAACACGTGTCGCGGTTTATGTTTGTTATGTTTGGTACAAGAAGCATTGACCGGCTATTTTTTCGTAGGTCGGAACTTGTTATTTTTTATTGGAGTTTCATAATGGCGGTCGATTATAACAATAAATGGTAGCTGTACCATATCATAATGAAAAATATCGGTTCTGAATGAAACGAAATCTTCCTCTGAGTCATAAAATATAGTGATTTTCACCATCAGGTCATAAAGGCGAGTATATTCCGGCTACAACCCAAAACGAGGACCTCAGTATTTATCAGGCGTACATCCACACTATCCCACGCATCGAAACGAGCCCAAAACCCGAGAGGAAAGTGCACGCAACCTCATAAAAATCTCCTCCCGTTTATCATCTCCATCTCACACTGAACGTGCAACAAAAGCAGAATATAAAATATCTAATAACTACACCAGTAATATATCCTCTCTCGCTGCAAAAACTGGTTTCAAGAATAAATCAAGAGTGCCCCGAGCCCTCGAGAAACAACCGAACGACTAACAGAGAGATCGCAGCAGGTCACGCAGTTCATGGACTACTAGATCGTGGTAAAAATTATACTTTTATTCTTGTTCGAGTACGGATAACCTTCACTCCGCTATATACTGCCGTGCTCTGTTGTATATGAGTTCCTGAACTCTAAATTATAACTCTGCATCTGGCCGGAATACAGAGTGTTCAAGATCCACAACAATTATCAATATAAATGAATCTTGAATCGGCTCAGTTGTGATGAACGTTATTGAAATCATTATTTTTTACTAGATCTAGATATATTCTATAGTATATAGCAGTATCTGTCAAATTAGTTGTCATTTATTTAATCTGTTTTGCCAAATCACCATGGACCGAAGAATGGGCTGTGGAGCAGTTGGAAACTGATTCTAATTTTCATGAAAAAATCATCTTCAGCGATGAAGCCCATTTCTGGATGAGCGAGTACGTGAACAAACAAAATTGTCGAATTTGGGACTCATAATTCTAATCACTGGATTCCTTATGGAAGCATATACAATTGTCCAAAAATTGAATTCTGCTCACCCAGCTCTTGATGGTTTTGTAAAACAACTATTACATGAAATGGAAAATATGAAACTGTTTGGTTTCTGAAACTAGTCATAATCATGTCGATCGATATTTTCAAATGTATTTAAATATATTGTGTTTTTTTAATTTTCGTGTTACACCCTCCTACAAAATATTCATCTACGCCCTTGTACAACTCACTTGCTAAATGATTCAGAACATCTTTCCAACATGAACGCTTTTCAAGATTCGATATTGATAAATTCCCTAAAACGTCTGTTGATTCCCAATTTCGAGTTCCCGTCCATTTGGCTCACTCAAAGTTTCTGACAGCTGCATCGTCGAGAACAAATCGCGGTTGCCAAGAAAACAATTGAAGAGCTATAGAGCCATTTATAACCATCTCAGAGCCAGATATGACTCCAAAGTTGATTAACTGCTGAATATCTCACGGTTCGACTTTTTTCGTAGTAGACTAGATGGAAGATGCTTTTATAAGCAGATAATTGATGATTTATATCCGTTCCGTGAAAAAATAACGTTACATCATTAGATTGTTCTATATTAGGTAGATTAAAACCCATTAAAGGAGAAGCCTATGAGAATAAATTGTGTTCCAAATACATATCAGAATGCCGACTGCCAGTGTGACCAGTGGCGTACTGGTAGAGGATCTAGTTGGTAAGAAAAATATGCAGTTTTACCTTTTTAAAAGATGAACTTTTGATTGTGATTTTTGTCCAACGCAATTATTTTTTTAAAGAAGAAAATTAATAACATTATGACAATTTTTAGAAAGGGAGGAAAGTTTTGAGGTTACAACGAGCAAAAATTGAAGTCTGCCAAAGCTAGGATGAATGAATACAAGTGTGGAACCACCCCTAAAAGTTAAGGATTTCATCCCTCACAAGTCGGATTCACTTCTCGTTAGTAGCAAAATGTTATCCATTTTTAAAAAATTTTTGAGCTGTCACTGATTTTTATGAATATTTGCATGAAGAACGGGCTTCAGTCTATGACGTCTATAAACTGATATCGTAAAATGCTTTGCCTCCTTTAAGGTTCTGAACGGAACAAAATTCAAGGATAGTACCTAAATGCGAAAGAATGTATCATTCTGAGTGTCCAAAAGCTCTTTCAGTTAATTATTCAACATAGATTTTAAACTTATCCAGAATCGAAAGAGTCAATTGAAAATGAGCACAATTTATTCCATCAATAATAGTTTCTTTCTCAAACTTTCTTCCGATAATGATTTAAATTAAGTCTATGTGCAATTTTTACTACTAGCACTGCTAATTAAAAGTAAATAATTCTAAAATAATGTGAGAAAAGAGATTTCTCCACACCCCCACAACGAATGTCATCATACTAATATTTTTCATGCGACAATTACTAAAGTGATACTTCCTAATGTAAACTTCGTCCTTCAATCTAAAAGTTACGGATGCCTTTTTCCAACCCCATTGTAAAATTCAATTGTGCTTACAGATTATGTTAAAGGGTGGAAATCCGAGAAATTTCCCTGATGGAAATAATCCCAGATAATGACAATCTTTAGATTATCAGGTGAGTATCATAAAGTATTATATCAACACCTCAAGATATTTCAATTTATTAAATTTGAAGCATGAAAATAATGTAATAACTTGGAATTTCTGACTTAAATTTTTTTCAACATCATGTTATCTGAAGGTCTTTCACATGTGGTGTTATAAATGAAATACTTTTCCTAAACAAAAACCTTCACCCAACATTGCCTTCCTAAGGCAACTAAATGGCCACCTAGCCCACCAGACTTGACACCCAGAGGCCGGAATTTATAAATAGCACAACCGGCATAGATTACTCAAGTAGTGAACGAACATTTCATAGCAATCACGTCCTATCTCGAAAAAACTGCATTTCAAATCAAATCAATTCTAATTCCGACCACAGAGCAATAAAAAGAGTTGTAGTATCCTCGAAGCGCAATCTTGTGAATTGGACGGTTCGACTTTCACCGATATTACAGTTAGCTTATCCCTAGCATCTATTACCGATGGAGTTATCAATAAAACAGCCAAATGAACTGTAATTGAACATCTGTTCACTATCTCTACAATTTTAGATAATTTTATTACCGAGAATTAAGTTAATAAAATGGTTGCGATGGCCAGTGATGCAAATGCGAATAATGAACTCAGTGGCGCAACAGGCTAGGTTTAAGTGACTCGGTTTTTGTTCCGTTAAATACGGGGGGTTTTGAGTATTTATTTCAAATGAATACGAGATTTTTTCACTGTCGCAAAATTAGACTTAACACTACTCACACAAAACTTCTTCTCAAAAGAGTTTATAGATTCTTTCATGAATGGCTATTACAAAACAACGACGGAAGATCATCGTAAAATGTGCAGAAACTCGTTGAAATCATTTACACAGATGAAGAGTGATGGCGGTTGTTATTTGAAAAATATTATTGTTTTAAAAAGCACACAACCTATGAAGCATGTTTCAAGTTTGAAGACGCTGCATTGTTTATTATTTGTTTGGTAGTTTGTGTTTTCTTGTTGGACAAGACCTTATCATGCATCGAATAAAAAGTAACATCTAGCAATAGATTTCCGTTAATGATACGCTGACAGTTGGTAATGCAATCTAAACGATATCTGTCCCTGACAATTTCCAACCAAAAACAAGGACTAAATGCTAGACTTATTTTGTTTCCATTAATATCAGGTTTTTTTCACGGTGTTGAACGCAAGACGTCAAATCCAATTTGGTCGAAATCGCTTTAGAAAACTACCTGTCTACCATACCTACCTGTTTTGACGGAAAACCTTCGATTTAAAATAAGAAAACCGCCGATTTCGGAGACCGTAACTAAGAAACTTGTCCAACCCATATCAAATGGCTGCCTACCTGTTCGTGAGAACAGTAGTAATTTTAATTTTTTATCGTCTTTCCATACCCAAGACTGCATAATTTTGGTAAGAATTCAGACATGATAGTCATTAGGAATTTGGACGTGTATCAAAATGCATCGCAATGTTTAGATTCAATAAAGTAGCTAGACCTGTCAAACTGCAAATTGAAATTTCTACAAAAATGTATCTAGAAGACATAATAACGAGATTTTTTATGAGTACAGAAAATTAAATTAGATAGACATCATGACTGTGCCTGGAATGTCAAGGAAAATATACGAATAAACCTTTCAAGAGGTTCCAAATTATAATTATCCCGCTTGATTGAATTTTATCAAAGCGCAAAACAAGCGAAACAAAAAAAACACTATTGTTTCTGATTTTTTTTTAAATCCTTTAGTCCAACTCTGATGCGAGAGAACAGGAAAAAATTGAAACGAATCTGTTGGCGAACAAATCGCCCATTTTCAAAATGTAACGAACTACCGAAATAGAAATGACAAATACCTATTTTAATCTAATCTCGGCATTTATCTCCGAACGTACTAGACACTATGTCGCTACTAATTATTTGGTATAGATATACATGTTAGAGGTACTGAAAATTTATACGGTTGCTGATAACTCAGTTGAGGTGGTTTTTCAATAGGGCTGAAATCCAGAGGAATGACTGGTGAATGCTGATAAAAAATCAGACTATATTTATCTTTAAAGGTAACAAGAAACAAAACAATTGTGAAGCTGGTCCAAAAACTGTTTTATGTGGAATCAATATTCTGGGTGTGGAATAATTTGAATTTCAGAAACACACGAGCACGATATGATACCTTATTTTTGTCCAGAGCTTCTAACAATATTCGAGATGAAAATATTGAAGACAAGACAGACAAATATTATTGGATTAAAATAAAAAAATTGTTGTCAAGGTTGTGATTCTATATGTTTTATCATAATTTTTCCTCCGTACACCATTGTAATTATAGTATAAGACCTTTGATCACGTAAATCACAGAATTCTGTTAGATAAACTTGGATATTACAGTTTTAGGGAAAGCACTATGTGGTACTTTAGCTCGTACCTGGAAAATCATAGCATTCGAACTGACCAATAGTCCCGATTTGAAGCTGCTACATGCGGTGTGCCCCAGGGTTCAGTATTAGACCCTATTTCATTTTCATTACATTGAATTGAATACCGATTTGAATATATATCAGAATTTCAAGTTATTTCTAGATGATACTACTACAAATAAATTTTTACAAAACAAATGAGTTCTTTGCACAATGATATTCAACGAGATCTTAAAACACTAAGAAGCTAGTGTGATATTAATCTACTTTTATGGCAGTACTTTGAAATTCAACAAACATATCAAGAAACTAATCATCTTCTGGATTCATAAGTGAAATACAATTGCTTCTTGTGGTGCATCCAACAAAGTTCAATAAAAATGATTCTGATTTTGCAAGAGGAACCGTTAGAGTTATAGGCAAAATTGAAACCAAAAATTCGTGCAAGGAATATTTCAAACAACATCAATTTCTTACATATTATATCAATGATATTGATAGATTCAAGAGTAATAATGATGTACGACCATCCCTTCTGTAGCTAAGATGAATCTTTTGTGACTAAATTTGAATATTGTTCCTCCTCCCCAATTAAAAGACCTAAACATTTTGTTTTTTCTGGATTCACACAATAAGTTCAAAGGTAGATTTCAGCCATATCTATACGTTCGTCTGTACTTCTGTAACTGTTATTTTCGACAATAAAGTAAATTCTGATCACAACCAGCCCTTTATTATTTCTACCTGTTCACTACCCCCTACATATAATCCCACGCAGCCAATCGAAACGTGCCGTAATGAAATCTTTCGCAATATATCATCTCGTTTCATGACATCAAAGAAGATTTATTAAAAAATCCATTTGATGAAACCTAAATTCACTCCCCTTCTCATATACCTTCATATATAGAGAGAACGATATTAAACGTTCTACCTCGCTTTCTTATATAACGCCAATTTTTCGCTCGTATGCCTTTTTGAGTGAGGAACGCAGTTATACCCTTTTTGATGTGAAATTTCCCGAGCGCAGTAAATATATAAAACGGGTGGATAGGGAGAGATCGATCAGAATGTGTTGTAACTGTAAATAACGAGTACCTATTTCAAAAGTGGAAAATAGATTGCAGCCTCTTGAAAGTCTCAAAAGGCCGCTGCTTTCGCCAGACTTAACACCTATTGATTTTTTCAAATTCAGAAATGAGTTTACTGCGCGAGAATTTCAACTCGTTTGTTTTCTTTTCGCAATTTACAAAACGAATGACAGATGTCTGTAACTCCCCTCTACTTTCCGCTTTCGACAAACATCTCCGTATAAACCGCAGCTGGCCGTGGTTTCCACTCTCGCTCGTTTGTTCCACACATGTCACCAGGCAACGTAAGTGACGATAATCAGCTGTTTCGAGGTGCATGTCTTTTCCAAGGCCAACTGAGTCACAGCGACTGCTCGGTACGCAGAAATAACGTGGATAATGTCAAAAGCTGGATAGGCAACTTCTCTGGTTTTCTACCCAGGAAATAATTATTCTAACCTTGACTAGTAATCCGTTTAGATTTTTTTTTTCAGTTGATATTTATGAGTAATGCGCTGGTCGAACAGCTGATGTGAATGATAAGTGAGTTCGTTATGGTTTCAATGCATTTTTTCCAGGTTAATCTTATCGCAAGTATCGTTAAATTCATTTATGATCTCATGCCAGACCAGTATTATTTTATTGGGAAACAAGCAGTATTTACTTGAATTCGAAACTCCGATGACGAAAATATACACGGCCAACATTATAATGATAAAAATGTATAGTTTTTCACTTTGTTCTACATTTATAGAAAAGCAACAATAGTCTATTTTATCGAAATGTAATAGTTTAAAACATGTCACATTAAAAGAATATGAGCACGAGTTTCAACTGAAATCTTTAAACTCTTCGTTATACAAAATATACAGGGTGGACCATCGAAAACTTGACATGGATGTTTTGGATACTAAGCTTGCAAAAAAAGGTTCAAACAGATCCGATTTCTTCTGGAAGGGGGGCAGTTTTTTTCCCCATTTACAGCGTCGCCTACTTGGAATTTTAATAAGGAATAGGGGTCGAGTCGCACATCGTTTGAAACATCTTGGAATTTTCTAAACAACGGTGTACATTTTTTTTAATTTGGACGAACCATATTAAATTTAGAGTTAAAGTTACTCACTTTATTCTCATGTTATCATATGCTCAAAATGGCACCTTAATAATCGTTTTCAAATAACAATGTTGATATATCTTTTGCTAGTACAATGAATGCAGTTGTTGCTAACTCCTGATGGAAAAGTATAGAAGGAAGTAGAGAAGTACGACAAACTTGACCCTTGAGTATATTACTGGAGTTTTTTCCCAACACCAAACCGTATTTTAACGTAGTATATTACAGGAGTTTTTTCCCGACACCAAACCGTATTTTAACTCCTCGACACGTGTTACGATCACCAGATCATCTTCAAGAGTTAGATCAAACTGGCAAAAAAAAACTCCAGTAATATTTATTACTACACTGAAGGTTCCAAAAAGTGACATTAAACATTGACATTAAAGTGTTGTTTTTCCGTTCGGACAATTGCAAAACCTAACAAAAAATGTAATGAATCTACTATTTTCATTTGATAAAAATACTGGTAGGTGCTTTGAGCAAGCTTAACGCTGTTTGATGATACAGTTGCCCCTACAATTATCATGTAAACTATTCCGCAAAAAACTGGAATTTCCAACGGTTCGGTTCTCTCAATAACAAACCCATCCGACATAAAAATAACCCGATAACTCACAACTCCAAACTTCGTGTATTTTCCCTTTCGGATTTTTCATTCCACAGTGAACATTAAGAACTTCAGCATAATGACTCTTGTTTAAGTTAGGCCCGAATGTGTTTTTTCGCTGGCAGGGAGTTTATTTATCAGCGTGGCTTATCTCAAAGAAGGAAGTTGCACCGGAGTTCTTAAATATTCCACGTGCAATTCCCTCTTGTACACTTTCGGGAAGATTGTTTTGTTTTTATGTGCGTGCATAATACAGGGGTGATGGGCGAGAGAACCACGGGAAAATTAATATCGCCTACTTCACCGTAAAATTCAAAATTATACAATGTCAAGACGAAACTTGAATGTTTTGTGGCACATTAAATTCAGAGTTACATAAAGACTGACAAACTTTCTTTCAAGAATGTCGAACCAAAATCTACAAAAAATTATCCATATCACAAAATCTAGAAACTAAAACAGGGATATTACTGGACATGTTATTTCGTTTACATTATCTTATACTTCAGGCACAAACAAGTAGTAGAAAAAATCCTCTCGAAACTTTTATATAAACAGTGAAAAATTCCCACATTTTTTGGATCGAGATGGAGAAGTAGAAAACCAAAACCTTTCGTTTCCATCCCATTCAATTTTGAGAACGTGACTTCTCAAACATACATTTTTGAATATTTTGAGCTACTTCAATTACGCAGTTATACAAATTATTATTACAGGCATCATTTGCATTGTCAAATAGTTTGTTTAAATCTTGTAACTTTTTCGAGAGAAAGAGTAGTTTTTTATAGTAGTTTGAAAATTGAAAAACGAAAATTAAATGATATAACCACAAAGTTCATTCTTTGGATATTTCAATGATTTAATCGAATGGAAATAGAATAGAAAGCTGTTTCTCATAGCTGGAGGTTTGTGTCAAAGATGACAAACGTTTTGAAAAGTATATACACATAGAGTGTGTTTGAAATTGTTCTCCACTGGCTTCTAATATCAATATCATAGTTTGATAAGAAATATTTTACATTTCCATGTTTTTTTATCGACTTAAAATGCATGCAACGTCTAATTGTTTAATTTCAAATGGATAGCTAGAGCTACAGTTTAAAAACTTTATATATTGCAATGCAAATTAATGATCTTCAGCGACTGTCCATACTTTTTGGACTGTAATATGAAGTGGAAAATCATTTCTTTTACGATGAGTAATCTACACGTCTGACGAAAAAAGTCTTTAATTTTAACTGATCGATCGATGTTAGAAAAAAGTTGTTGAAACATCTCTAACTGGTGTTTCAGTAAGTACCAAATTTGTTTATCAAATAAAATTCAGAATCAAAATGTGCTCTATTACATTTTGTCAACTGTAGGTACTTAAGAATCAAAATTGTGGGGTCATTTTCATAGAAAACCTGTTTGCCATGGTTACTGAGAAATATTGAGCATTCCAAGTAGGTAATTAAATTTCATATCTAGGTGTCACAGGAAGTAAACAAATAATAGTCACACACGTACAAGACAAGATAAGTTACCAGGGCACTCATTATTTTCCTTATACCACTTCAGGGACAGTTTTATCGTAAGATCATAATAAAACCCTGTATCTTGCCCAATTACTGCGATAAAAGCCAAACTCATGATACTGTCAGTCAAATTTGAATAAACTGAGACTTCATGACATGAATAAAAGTCGAAAACATTAGTATTTTTATCTACCTATTTATTTCATTAATATCCTACCGAAAAAATCTTTGCCTATTTTGCCATTCCAACTCGGGATATGAACTATAAGTATAAGTATTCCAAAAACGAGGCAACGACATCCAAGCTCGTCAAATAATAACACTGTGTGACATTGACAAACTACTGAGTAGTAGGTTATAAAATAAATCTTGTCCTTGACTTTTGATGTTTATATTTCCGGATTCAATTCGATCGCTAATTTTAGATTGTGAAATGACGTAGACTGTTAATGAAGCCGACGTGAAAATGATTTGGAAATCAGGAAATTCGCGCACGGGTACCAAGCATGAAGGTGATTTAACGAAATTGCGTCAACAGGTGTAGAAACCTCCAAAAATATTTCTAGGCGTAGCAGTCGTAGGCTATTACATAGTTGATTCTTACTTGAAGAAGCAGGAGATTTGATTTCAATTTTGTAGACAGAAAACACTGAATGTTTACCATGTGTATTTCCGTCTTTACATACGAGACCAAGACATACTTTTTTGACATCTGACAAGTATGCAAA
Source organism: Leptinotarsa defecta (assembly GCA_015342085.1). Classification (NCBI taxonomy): domain Eukaryota; kingdom Metazoa; phylum Arthropoda; class Insecta; order Coleoptera; family Chrysomelidae; genus Leptinotarsa; species Leptinotarsa defecta. Next base: position 4,304 of record WOGO01003087.1, on the reverse strand, counting down.
AAAATCAGAGACTAAAAGTTGAAATCATCATATTCCCAGCTTTTGCATGAAGTTTTTTTTTCAAAATATGTAATTTTTCAAACATTTTCTACTGCTTCAAAGCACTTTTAGGATCGAATTAGGATCGATTAAAATCTTCAAATAAAATTTAGGATTTTCTTCTCTTTCCATTCATCCAATAATGATTTCAATTGTGCAATAAGTAGGTACATGTTGTGAAATTTTTTCTAAACTTCAATTCTCCTCAAAAGAAACAGAAATATTTATAGTAAGTGAGTAATGAATTGAATTCTGAGATATGTAAATGAGAGTTCCGAGATCGAAAAAGTTGTCAGTTTCAATTTTCAATAGCTAGAAATCGTACTCGTTGATTGCCAGTCCGAATTAGTTTCTGACGGTTGTAGTCGAATAAACGAAAAAACAGATTCTAACACCAGATCAATCTTTCATCGACTTGTCATAGCAAGATTAATGAACTAAATTGGCAAAATGCCTGTAGTGGAATATTTTAAAATAAATAAATCATATAATCAGATTGAAGTATTTCTTTTCAGTTAATTAATTAGTTTGTTTTCATTTACTTGTCCCTTAATTTGTTAATTTGTATGTAGGTACTTCAGCAAGTACATTGAAAACTTTCAGTTCTATTTTCATGCATATACTAATTTTTGATTCAGAAATAGGTGAGAATCATAATGTATGTATTAATAAAACCGAGATGAATGTTTATTTACCCACTTTCAAAACTTTGTAATTTCCATTTTAACTGTTTTTCGTTAAATAACTCCTGAATTCAATTGAAAAGAAGTTGAAAGGGATGAAAAAAGTCAAATTTGATCAATTGATAGTCAGTCATAACTACTAATATTTCAATTTCAAATAACCGAACAGAATTTTTCATGAGAATTTTCATTGAAATATTACGTATTTGTATCAAAAAATCGTTTGAAACTGTTTAGGTTTTGAAAATTATTCTCCGAATTTGAGTATGGATTTGACTATATTCCGTGATTGCAAGTATATTTTGTGATTCACTCTAATTTGGACGTATTCAGGAAAAGGTACACTGAGGCAGAGAGATAGTGGTTTCCTTCGGTTTTTTTCATATTCATTTTTCTCACAAATCCAAAAAAAATATGTATTTTAGTGTCTTCATTATAAAGTACAAAATTCCTGTGTGATCAGTATGAATTTCGAAGAAAATCTCTCCAATCATTATAACTTTATCAGCAGAAAATTCTGAGTAAAGAAAGCTGATAAATCAAAATCAGTAGGAATTTGATATGTCGATAAACGCCCTGAACTTGTTCTGATAACTTTGCTAAATTTCACTGAACATTTTATCATCTCCAGTATGTGGAAGTAAAAATGATTACAAAATAATTCAATCTATTTCACCAAAAAATGTGACTGTCTATTTGTCATCAAAAATAATAACTGAAGGCAACTTTGCTTCAATTTTTCTGATGATTTTGAGGTGTATTGAATGGTATTGAGTATATCGATAACGAAACTGAAGTATCCTCTCCACTACTTACTTAAATATCGAAATTGAATCTAACAATTCAGTTATCCTATCAAATGAATGCAATTATTTTCCTATCAATATCATTAACACATGTACTTTTGTTGAGTACTTCACAAACGTCATTAAAACATTTCTGACGGTGTTTTCTACATTTTTACATTTTTTTTTTTTCGTCCCAAGTACATTTGTGGTGTTATATTCTTGATTTTAAACAGATTTCATATTTTTTGTGTGATACGAATATTTACTAACATAATTTTTTGAACCAACAAAGATGATTTTTTTCTCAATGATAATTATCTAAAATGCACTTGCATGAATTCTCTAATAGGTATTAATAATTTAAGCTACCTACTAGCAACTTTTCAAAAACTGTTCAAACTTGTTGATCAACTTATATGCTAAAATCTTTTTTTTAATTTCTCCCATATTTCACAAAATTACGTCATTTTTCTCTATTTCGATTAATATTACCAATCATCATTTTAAATTATGTACCTATCAAAAAACATGAAGGTAGGTATGTAGAAATGAAATCAAATATTCAATTAATATTTTCTGTTTCAAGTCAAAATGTTACCTGTCAAAAATCCCAAAAAAATAATTTTCACTCTAAGGAGTTTTTTTATTTCTGTTTTTATTGTTGTCACAACAAAGATTGCACATTCAGTGATCAGATAGTTTTGCTTCAATTCAGCAAACAGAAAAATAATTTCCAGATTTCTTCCAAGAATATTCCTAAGCAGAAAATCCTTTCCAAAAAAATTGAATTCTCCCACCTTTAATCCGGCAACTGCCCCGCAAGGAAAACTTCATCCAAATTATCACTCACACTACACAGGAAAATACTGAAGAAAAACAAAAACAAACACCTACCTGAGTAGCGTCAGAGTAGGGGGTCGATGAATTTTTGTCGACCAGTTGCGACCCGAAAAGCAGGCCATCGGATCTGGATGCATCCATATTCTGAGGCACCATATCCAAATTATCGGAAAAGCTCACAACACCGCACTTCAGTCACTCTGTCCTGTTTCAAAATCTGACTAAGTTCTCAAGTGCTGTGGCACTCGACTAGTCTTAGCATATTTGACATTAACTGTACAACAGCAGTGAAGAAACTGACAAGTCCAAGTTGGTGTTTTGGATTTGTATCACCTCTCAGCTGTTATCCCCTCTACGCGATCAGAGTGGGGCTACGACTGCGCGGAGGAACAGTGGATTCCGTACAGCTGATGTGTATGTCCAACTGACACTTGTATGTATGCAACGATTTTGTTTACGGGATTTTCCACTGCAACTGAGACGGAGAATTCGACAGAGAATTCAACAGCGAAACCAGTACAATTTTTCCCGAGTTTTCAGCCAGCAACCCAGCCCTTATTTTCACAGTTCTTTCCAGGTAAAAAAAAATTAAAAAACCGTCTCAAACTCCCCAGATAGTTCTCCAGTTTCAAAACAATCAAAAGTTTCCTTTCTGACTATTGGAACAATTGACAACTACGTAAATTCACAGCACTATCAGTTGCTCCTACAACACTCAACCTATCTCTGTGGTTGCGCTGCAAACACTGAATGATTTCGTAGAAGCAGAGACCTCAAACTGAAAGCGAATCATTGCTCCCACTATCGGCTGTCCGTTTGGGGTTTCTGTCGACAGGGGGCAGCAGCGCACGGTGATGTTTCTGTTCATTATTTTCAATAGGTAGGTGATGGTTAATGGGTAATTAAACAGCTCTGTATGCGTGTATGGAATGGTCAGGATAATGTTTCCTTAAAATCATATACAAAGCAATCGAAAGTGTATATTTTTATTCATTGATTGCACGACTAGGGATACAGACAGGATGAATCCAAAAAATATCCTCATTTCCCGAAACACGTCGAATGATTTTGTTTGGGGGACATCTTTTGACGAGGGTTGCTCCCCTAATAGGGGAGCAACCGTCAAAAATCAATTTTGCAGCTCGAATGAGCCGCGTTGAATAATTTGGTTAGTTTTACATGTGCAAGCCCAATCTTCAAAAAATCACATTCTTGAAAAAATGGAAATATTTCCGTTTGCATGGAAATATTTCCATGGAAACGGAAATATTGGAAATTTATTTGATAGAATATTAAATTTTTGTCATAAACAATTCGAATTTGATGTTTATCAAACCATAAACTCATAATAGAAGAATTTTCAAATGTGAAATATTCATTAGTTTGCAACTAAGTTGCAAAAACATACTGCACAGTATATAGCTGAAGAAATGGGTGAGATAATTGAAAAATACGGATCAAACAAATTCTTAGGATACGTATCAGATAATACAAAAAATATGCAACTTGCTGGAATTTAATCAAAGAAAAAATATGGTATTATTCCATATGGTTGTCTTTCCAATGGTCTTAATTTGTTATGTAATGATTTGCTCAAAATTATTACTATATCGACTCTGATTGATGAAGTTACAGATATTGTAAAAGAGATTGAGAAAAAACAAGTTTTGTATGAACTTTTGCGGATAAAACAAACAGAAAATAAAAATGTAGATCCAAATTGCCCGTAAAAACTCGTTGGTCTTCAATTTTGAATAGTTTAAAAAGTGTATATATATAATACTAGGCTCAGTTTACAAGTAGTTGCAGTTAGCCAAGAAGCAAAACAAATTATTAATAAAAATGTTAAACAGTGGATATTTTGGGGTCAAATTTCCAGCCTAATTAATATCTTTGAACCTATTGGCAAATGGCTGACAGTTGTAGAAGGAGATTATGGCACTATTCACTTTGC
>WOGO01003086.1:0-14812 GCA_015342085.1 Leptinotarsa defecta | reverse complement strand
GATGACCTAGGAAGACAACTCCTCGGGAGAATGTACAATGGATCACATGTGGCCTGAGTGCTGTGGGTCTACACTCACCCTCTCTATTCTACAGATGCGTGGGTGAAGATTATATCTCGAAGTCTCAGCAACGATTAAAATGAAAAACGCCTTGATATCGATGGACCACGTCGGGTTCAGGGAAAAATATATTTTGAGCGAAAATATCGGACACTCGAAGCCTCTTCCGATTGTTCTGTGTCTCAGACAGTATCGAATGTGACACAGAACAGTAAATTATCCTCCTTCTGTGGTCTGAATTTCCTAAACGGTTTGAGGTATCATTTGCATTGTTCAACCAATGAGAAAATCGGCCTGATAAAATGGCAGTTTGTCTGTGCGAGAGAAGCATTTGAATTTTCCCGCGTTCGAGAGTGGCGATTCTGATTGTTGTTTACTCTTGTGTAAAATTTATTTGTTTCAAAATTTCTTTCCCGAATTCAGTTAGGTTCGATAGACTTCCCAAGAATTCTCTACAGGTTTCGAGATAGTTCGTAGTTGCAGAGCGATTTAATAAGACGATAGACATTTGAATAATAATTGAAGTTTTAGTTAAAATGTTCGGTTGTATTCACAATGAAATGAAGTTGAGTTTAATTATTGTACAGTGTGGTCAATTATTTTTTAACCCACGGGGAAAATGTAACACTATTAATGTTTCAAGAAAGTTTTTACCATCTAACGCTACATTCAAGTAGTCCAATCACTCAAACAATAAAACGAAAAAATATTCCTAAACATCTATTTGTACAATCGAGTTAAAGCCAAAATAAATAATGTTCTGAGGTACTATTTACAAATATGAACAACTAGTATCAACATAGTAAATACGAAGACAGTAAAGTCATGAGTATCATCAGTTTTGAATCAGTCAGCAACATGTTTCCATTCGATCCGAAGAAAAAACTGCTCTTCCTTTTACCTGAAAGTTGAAAATTGAAATTGTTTCAGAATTATGAATTTCACTCGTTTATCATGAATGGGAAATTAACAAAGTATAATAATATGGTTAATAATATAATTATCTCCTGCCAACCTCACATAGCAGTGCGATATATTGCACCATTTACTTTAAAGCCAATATTTATTCTTGAACTGGAAAAATTGAGGTAATAAATACCGTACCTTGAGGCAAGATTATCCTGTATTTCCTAATTTATTAGCCGTGGTCTGCAGTTTTAACACCTGACGTTTCGTCTGCTACTGGAGTGCCGGTATGCATGTCTTGTTGATGTTTAAGCTATCTTCCTTGGTGTTGAAATTATTCTTATGTATTTTCATGACCTCTAAATAGCCTCGGATAGTACCCTACAGTTTTATCAATAACTTGCGTGGCATGGCTGCCTTATGAGAGAGCGTGTCGAACTTATCTGTTTGGCCATAGCAGCAACTTCTTTTATGCTCAGTCAAGGCGTTTCAACACTTCTTTTCGTAGTTACGATGTAGAACGAACCACAACTATACGGTATTCGGTGTACTCCTGGAATCATATCAGGGGAGTAAACCAGAAAGTATACCGTATAGTTGTGGTTGGTTCTAAATCGGAACCACGAAGAGAAGCATTAAAACGCGCTTGCCTGAGCATAAAGGTAGTTACCGCTGCCGCCAAACAGATAAATCTGTAGTTGCAGAACATACTCTCTCAGAAAGCAGCCACGACATTTTTTTCGAACGCACGCAAGCTCTTGATGTAACCAGAGGATATTTCAACCCTAAGAAAGAGAGTTTAAACATCAACAAGACATGGATATCGGTACTTCGTGAAACAAAGATTCTCCCGCTAATTGACGAAAGCTCGGGCCAATATCAGGTACAAGAGTAGTAGGTAGTCCGAATCCTAACCCTATTATAGTTACAGACATCCTAGGAACATTTGCGCATCACAGCTAGGTAGATCCATCCCTTCGACCGTTGACGCATCGCCTTTGCTAATGTATGCCGCAGTATCAGACAAAACGTCAGGAATGAAAACCTGAAGACCAGGGCTAATACATTCGGAAACACCGCACAATTTGTTGGACACCGGCTTGAAAGCCTACACATCTTGAGGCAAGATATTTAAAATTTGATGTAAATTCATAATGTTTACTTTTTCATTGTAGATATTTATGAGTTGTTGCCTAGATCTCATGAAATGAACTGAAATTGTATTTTCTTGGGTCACTAATAGACGTTAAGTCATTTTATCTATTTCTTTTCGAAATGGGTTTTAGAAGATGAACGCATTGTCACTTCCAGGCGATTGATTTTTATTATAAAACAAACTCGAAGAAAAAGGGTGTGGTTCATAATAAAATTTTTGATCCTTCAGGTTCGTTGAAACATAAGTGTACTAACTTTTTTCATTCGGGTCTTTTGGCCCACACAGCTTATAAGATATCTTCCTCTTCCTCTTCTCATTGAAATATCCTGGAATATACAAACTTGGCGCATCAAGCCTTCCAACCAACAAAAGACTATTGAAATCCTGTTCCAGTTTTGAGGCAATGGGACCTTTGAAGTGTAGCAATAGTTGAACGCATGCGTCATTGTAAATGTTCTTAGTTTGTCTGCTGTCGACGTTCAGGAACCATTCTGGAATCCCCATGACTTGTCGCACGTCCTCTATAAACTGCGCACTAAAACCCAAAAAATAATCTGTCGTATTGTAGACGTGGAGCACTCGTTAAACTTACACAACAAATCTAGGCGGTTTTTCGATATTGGCATATTTGATGATGTCATAATCAGGTTCTATATTGGCGCAAGCATATCTGTCTCCTTTTCTGTCAGGAGCGAGAATAACGATGGATCTTCCAATAGCGGTTACATCTCCTTCTAAAGGGAAATTGGCATCAGAAAATACCTTCCGCTTGAGACCAATATCTATTGTTCCCAAACGTGCCGACAGATCTCCCACGTGACAGCGCAGAGGATTTTCAGGGCCGCATTCTTGACGATAGAGCTCATCCTACAAAAATCAAGACGTGAATAACTTTTCAACATTGACCTTCATTCTAAAGACCGAGTACTTACATTCAAAGGATCTGCGAGTTGGGTGAAAAATGGATTCCAAATGTAACCTCCCGCGACACATCTGGTAGCTAAAGTCTTCACTGTTGCATCCACTCCAACAGGGTTAACGTAGATGGCCCAGTTGTGGTCTCTTGTCTGGAAAAAATATCAGTTGAGCTTTTTACTATGAATGTTTACGAAACTGCGACGCCCGTTTCGCTATACAAAAGCTTCCTCAAGCAGGGTGTCTTGAGAAAGCTAGGCTATTATCGAGTTGGCACTTCAATATTTAATGTTGTTTACGTTTTGGAATAAATTGATATGGTCCATAAATTTAAAGATCTCAACAAAATACCCGCGACAGATTTCAATTCTTGCACCATCTATCAACATGTGTACAAAGCTGGATAAATCACAGTTCTCGCGTCAAGAGACAAAACAGAAGAAGCTGAAACACCAGGGTTTCTATGCATCTTTACCATGGTTTTATATAGCATTCTTTTCTACTACAAGTGAAAAACGAAGATAAAACAGTTTGTGTTTGATCAGAGAAAAAGCTCTTGTTTGGATGGTAGCTCAAACTCGATACACCGAATAGAGATAGATAGATTTGACTCGAGACCAATTGATGACGTCATATGTAATTTCTACTTTTCATTAAACGGTTAGGTTAGGTTTGACGAGTTATTTCGAATTCGCAAATTGACGATTCATGTGAAAAGAGCAATCGGCCGTACTGTACTGGTGATCTTTCAAAGTTCCACTTACCACATTCCTATCGTTTTTACCGGGATGCCGCAGTTTAACTTCAATAGTTGTATCACTGGCGCTGCCATCTTTATGAATGAGTTGCCTCTGGAAATATCAGGAGTCAAATTGAGTTAGTGAGCCATATGAGTAGATATATGAGATATTTTTGAAAAAATCGATTATTTTCTCGTTTTAATTTTTTTTTTCAGAAAGATTTGATAATCAATGCGAAGTTAACCCAAAGTTTAGTTGACAATTCATTACTTTCTCAGGAAAATATGATAAACTTTATATATTTTCTACATAGCTTTGTTATACTGACCCATTTGGCATGAAAACTTACCATTTTCATATATCCATAGGCGTGTCCATTAGGATTATGAAAAGAAGCTATCGCTCTTAGTTCTCTAGCTTCAGATGGACTATATCCCCTTTCGATGGTAGAGCAAGCCCATCTACTTGAATCCTAAAAATAATTAATGAATTGTATTGTATAATAAAAGGGTAAACAATTTTTCGACTTTTAACTTCTCTTTCATTTACTTATTGTGTAGCAATCCTGTGAATGATATCTGATCCAATTCCGATAGATATACATACCTTTTTATGTATAACGATGGACCTTCCCATAATACTCCTTGGTCCAAACAACGTGAGCAAAGAATCATTGTAGTGCGTTTTGTGAATCGACTGTTTGTACAAATTTCCAAACTTTCCGCTTAGATCTCCCACCTCGTACTGATCAGGAGTGCCTTGATAAGCTCGGGGGGATGAAGCAGGATCAACGTTCATTGGATTCCAGTGACCGTACAGGGTTGACTGTTCACATGGAAATTGGAGACTTTCTTCTACAGGTGTCTGGATGAAAAAAAAAATGTCCATGTGATAATATTTACTTCAGTCTTTTCGGTTTGAATGTACTGTTTTCAAATGAAATTTAAGTTTCTCGACACGTGTAAAAAATACCTAATGGTAAAATGGAAATGTTAAAAAAGTCATGACAGAGTTATGTTCATTATAAGTTGATTGCTATGAAAACGATCATAAAAAATTTGACTGTTCAACGTGTCACGTTTTTAAGATTTCACAGACCCTCACATTTAAATATATACTAATAGGAAACGGATTTCATCGGATATTTCTCAACTAAAACATTTTAATACGTACCATATGAATGTGGTACTCCTTGACGTCAACCAATCCTTCAAGACTCACTTCCACATCTGTGATGTCATATTCAGTTTGCTGGAAGAACTCCAGTTTTCCTTTGACCGTTAATTCGTTACCATTTGGAAACCAATCCCTAGCTACTGCCTTTCTTCTGTAAACTCCGCCAATTCTGAAAAATATTGATGTTGGATCTGTTGAAAAGTATAGAACAAGTATAGAACAGAGCATACGTTTTATATAAAGAACAAAACAGTTCCAAAATTGATCCTTGAGGTACAAAATAACTTACATGGAACAAGCCAATCTTTCTCCTCTCGCTTTAGGGCCATGATCATCGTATACGACAAGAGATTTTCCTAAAACGCTGTAATGCCCGGTAAGCGGCAACATTGGATCGGTCCATAGTTTCCTGGAAATTTTATCGCTGTCCGCTATTTTACCCGATATTTCTAGAGTTTCTTGACGTTTTGATAGATCTCCTAATCTACATAGTCCGATGCTCTCCATGTTGCAGTTGTCGTTGAGTGTTTTGTTGTCGAAATCCACCTATAATAATAAAAGTACGAAATAATGTTGACTGTGAAGTCTGAGTGATACACAAAAGCTTGACATAAAAGTCAGACAATATGCGCCGTAGAGTTGAGGGGAGTGAAATCTAAAAATTGAAATATTTGTCACGGAACACCTATACGTTCTGTGGTTTTGATGCATAAAATGCTCAACTAAAAACTGATAGTTGATGCAACATCAATGCATCTTTACTGGTTATTGAACCGGCTTCATAACAATCAATGGTGTCTACACATACATTAACGTTAGTCTCAGTAACATTGGTTGTTAGAAATCCTCTTTAAAGATGTCATGTAAACCAAGTCAATGAAAACAAAATATGAAATGCATTACGTATGTTCTGTGATACCATGATTTATCCGATTCACAATAGAGTTCACATATTTCTTTCCACAAAAACTTTGGCGAAATTTGGCCTAAACTCACCTTATACGGGTTATAGACGGGGCCTGAGCTCAAACACCTTCCCGTCCAGTTGTAGAAATCCTTCCCAGGTGGCAGGTCGTGAATCGCCCACCTGTGTTCTGCGCTGTTGTTGAGAGCAGCACCGTCAGCGTGGACCAAGTACTCGATAAGTACCGTCGTGTCGGACCAAGGTTCGTCCTTGGCTTGCCTCATCAGAAGCCTGCCGACTGTCGGGTACCGAAATATGACCTGCGCCGTGAAGATTTGCTTCTGGTATTCGAAGTTCGGTTCATATAGAGTGATTCCCCCACAGATCCAGGGTTCCGCGATGATTTCCGAGGTAGGGTACTGCGTATTTCTGAAATCAAGGGGTACTGGTTAAAAGCAAAGCTCAAAAACAACTCATTTGTGTTCCAACACTGGATATCACTGTTTCCATCATCAGTAGTGCTAGGCTCAACCACCAATGCTGTACTCAACTGTCCTTAAAGGAAAAGCCTGAGGTCTCTCCATTCAGTGGGAGCGTCGTTCATCTTCAATATCCATGGATTGATATTTCTGTAGAACATATAAATAGCGTTTCTGTGAGGTATCTATAAAATTTCATGTACAGATATTTTTTTCCTATGTAGCAGCTTATGAAAGCTAGTTAGCTAGTTAGGAAAGTATAAGTTAATATTCTCCTCACGGCTCTTGGTTAGAGTCAGTACCCATCGAAAGTTAACTAACTACGTTTTCGTTGGTTTCCGCCACTGAAGATGACTGCTGCAGTTGCAGTTGAAACGTTTGGAGATTATAACCAAAGAATTCCTTCATTTTAGAAAATTTGTTTTTTACATAAACCTCTTCTCAACCTCGTGTCATTGAGATCAGCTCATTCCAACTCTTCAACTCACATGAGTCAAGTTACACTTTAAGAAGTATTTTGAATGTTTATCTTATCATTCGTTGAAATTTTTTATAATTCTGAGGCTATTTCGTCAAGTTGCATTGTATTACCCGTGAAATAAATATAACTGAAATTGCATGCCGTCGTTGCGAATTCTTGATAAATGTCGAAAAATGATAGTGATCTACAGAAAATAATATGTATTGGAAATAGATATCGGGAATGATCAGAAATTGTAGTAGTTACTTCTGGAATGCGTTATTTAACTGAATCTCGTTATGTTCTTAACATGATTGTATATCGAGATAATACAAGAACACAGCTAGATGTCATCTTATCTTCCTTAATGTATTGGTCTCAGCTTCCATGAATCGATGCTATACGACCAGCTTTCTTGACACTGCGATAAATTTGTCCTGGGATTGTAGAAGTCTTGGTTTACACCATACTGCACCCTTATTGACGCCTATTGCTTGCACGTCTCTTGACGGCGGATATACACAAACGATTGAAACTATCACCCACAAATAATGTGTATTGTTTGCTTGTACATGCTATGGTGGCGATAGCTTCCGTTCCTTCGGCGATGAGAACAGCCGCGACACGTCCACCCACCTCGACGAGGAAACGAACAATTCACAGGTATATGTTAATTTGTTTCTTGAAAAGTATCTTGAATTTCTTCACATCGCGTCGAGCGACAGCATTTTTATTTTGGTGATAAACGGTGTTTTCAATAGACGGCTAACAGAATCAAAAAACAATTTCGTAGGTTATGTATCGTAAATTTTTTAGAGGGTTGATCTGTAGGCAACATATAAAAAATTGATTTTCCTGTGTGAGGATTATTCTAAATATATTTCTGTTTAGAAGATACGGATTCAATACCATCATACGTTTTCATGATGTACAATTCTTGTACGAACTTACTTATAGATAACAAGCGATCTGTGGACAATCGAAAATCTTCCTTGGAGTGGTAGAAAGACGTCCCAATACAGGCCATTGAGTTCTTGACCGCCTTCAACCAACATAGACTGATTGTTTCTTCCCAACAGTTTTCCAGAAAGATCGCCAACAGGATATTGATCTTGGGTTCCAAATCCTATACAAAACAGAAAATAAATTACTAACATACTTTTTTCGGAAAGAATTATCGCACTCACCACTAGGGGGGGTTGTATTTATATCAGTATTTGAAGGATTGTAAATGAACTTTGTCGTCAGACAGGAGTTTTCGTTTTTACCGACAGATTTGGCGGGTTTTATCGGCAGTTCGTGGATTTTATAGCCTGCTACGGTTGAGCTGTATACTATACGGGTTTCTATGTCACCTCTGGCAGTACTCAAGTTGAAATTCAGGAACGTAGGTTCAAATCTTGTATGCTGAGTCATCCTGATGTCCCCTTTGATGCCTCCGGATTGTATGATCACTCTGTAGAAAAATTAGATCGAGATTACAATGCAGGCGAAGAAAAATATAATTGAGATGGCCGTGGCTGTTCAGAACAAGATATAATTATCTGGAACAGACTTCAAAATAATTGAAGTTATGATACCTCAGTTTTGACAAGAATTCTCGTATTGAAAAAATATTGGAGAAATTTATGATATTCAAGTAAATAAACAGCACAACTTCGTCCTCAAAATCCCATGCTTTTTCTGTCCTGTTCATGGCAATACGAGCATGGAGCTATGTAGGATCGGGAGCCGAGACTCTACCGGGTAAGATCATGAAGTTGGGTCATAGGTTGATCCATATGGAATCGGACATAGGGTAAGATCGAGGGGTTCAAAGATGGCGGCATGACAAAAAGGCACTAAGCCGTATCTTCATCATTAAAAGGTAGATTTCAACGTGCAGTGTATCAAATGAAAAGAGAATGGACGTTGACTTTATTGACAAAGGAAATTATCAACATTGCGGCATACCAAAAAGACATTGGAGAGGAAATATCAAGAAGCGTTTAGGAAAAGTCTCCGTCAATAAATACAACATCCACTTCCCTTCATTTGATGTGCTATAGGTCACGATTCACCTACTGATAATTATTCAAATTCAAAATATTTCTAGAAAAGCAGTGATGTTGGACTTCTTTTTGGATCAAGAAAAATAGTACAAATATATCCTGAGCAGCTAGAAGATGTTGTTAGGTTGATAATTGTGATATCAGTGATACTATTTTTTATTGAAATTACAGATGAATAGCTCAGAGGTGGTTGAAGACTCTACTAAATATTCATGAAGATATACAAAGGCTGATCTGCTGGGTTAATTTGTTGAGCTCGATTAGGTATTACTCAGGCGTTTGCGATTCAGTAAAAGCGTGTGCGAAATACCGGAAAATTACACACGTTTTTGACTCATCGTTAATCTTTGACGTTGTTCGTACTATTTTCAAGTAAAATCCGTAACAAAAATTTAATAAAACTTTCTGAAAATATCCTATGATCCAAAACTAGCCAAAGCGAAGTGAATTCTCTTTGTTGGCCACCTGGTACTTCGAGAAAGGGACTCACCTAGCATTAACAGGATTTTCGTATCGAATCTTGGCACACCCCAAGAACACATCTTCATGCTTTCGCTCGAACAAAACCAAGTATAGCCTCCTTTGAGGTCCAGTCAAATCGCTGGGGAGAAGTACGAGTTGTTGGTCCCTGTAGAGAGTTTTGAACTTGAACTTGTTATAATCCGTGGACACCTTCACTTTCCCCACCCTAGAGTCAATGTCGCCCACGCCTTTTCCTGGACCCTTGGCATCTGGATCGAATACCAGTTGAAGAATATTGCAGTCATTTCGGTCGTGATCCGATTCCAGGATATCAGTGACGTAGATTTTCCAGAAATGTTCGGTGTACTTGGAAAACTTGGTATGATTTTCTACGTTCCTCACATGGTATAGATCGGTAGTGATCAGCATGTCGCTGTGGTTGTCTTTCGTGGAGAACCACCTGAAATACACGTTTCCAGCTATTGGAGTGCCAAATCTGGCAACCGCAGTTTTCTCTTTGGTTCTGTCCGCCATGGTTAGAGAAGAGCATATCCTACTACCGGTGTCTAGGTTTTTGAGCAAGAGGGACTTCCCATAAAGCCCAAGAGGTCCGTTCATTCTCAACTCCTTGGTGATGTACTCCGTGGTTTGGTTCTCCGGGAGGATCAGGTAGCCGAATGTGTCTTCTAGGTTCACGAGCTCCTTTCCCAGCTTGGAACTTTCGCAACGGTTTTCTATTTCCGTATAATCGACAGGGAATTCGGTGACGTACAATGACCATGCTTGGTTCGGGTATTCTAGGGTTGTCGTTAGGTCCGTTGATATTTTTATCTCGTCTTGGATCTTGGTGAAGTTAATGGTGCCATGGAGACCTTGGCCGGAAATGTAGCTCACCAATTGGAGAGAGGTAACTGAGTTGATACCTGGAACAAAGAAGTTAAAGATAGTTATCATGTGATATTGGGACAGTTGAAATTTTTCACTAATTAAAAACAATAAAATTCAAAGTATTTCTAGCTAGTTATACTCTTGAGGAGTTTTGATTCAACATACACCATCTTACGAATCGTATAGGAGGTTTTTCTTTTGGTAAGATATTAGGTAAAATCATTTTTTTATTGTCTCTCATGTCATTCATTTATTTTCGATATTCGCCTTATGAGGTTTCTGTTGATCCCTGTTGATGTACTGTTCAATCTAGTTTTCATCAGCGACAGCGCTACTAAGCAAAGTAAACCAATGAAACAAGTGAAATAATTGTAAAATTACATGAAATATAAGTAAGACAGTTCTCAACAGTGACTGATATAGTAGACCATGTCCCCGATAGCCTAATATATTGACTAACTTTTTCAGAAAATGTCATGACTTTGTATGTGTATTATGTGACAGTTAAAATTTCAACATCTTTTCTCTTCTCATCTGCGCTGTCAAATTCCAGGCTGCCGCTGATATTAGAATAACAAATGAAATCTAACGGGTATAATTTCATTTTCAATTTATTGATTTATTTGGAGAAGTTGTTTGTTTTTCACTCGAAATACACTTCTTCTTTCTCTTATTGATTGTAAAGAATGAAACTTTATTCTTGTTAATGAAATAAAAATTGAAATTTGTTCTAAACCTCGGTTGGAAAAGTGAATGCTCTACTTCGCGAGATGTCTTCAAAATTAGTTGAAATAAAAACACAGCGGAACTTTCATTACACTTTGATTGACAAAGAGAAAGCATGTCTTTAGCAACAATGAATACATCGAATAGATTTGGTGTTTTTAGATAGATCCAAGGAAAAACAAATATTTGTACAAAATTAAGTTTATCGTGGTTTTCAATAATAATAGTAACAATAATTTATTGTCATTATTTACATAATACTCGTGAATAACAGGTTGTATAATCAACAGTGTGTATAAATGAAATATTGAACTAACAAAAGTCAATTCGAAAGATTGTTAAAGCAAAGATAATTTGAAAATTGTCATCATGTAGATATTCACTCACTGTTCAGTCTAGTTTTCATCAGCGGCCAGACAGTTCTCAACAGTGAGTAGACCATGTCCCCGATAGCCTAATATATTGACTAACTTTTTCAGAAAATGTCATGATTTTGTATGTGTATTATGTGACAGTTAAAATTTCTACACCTTTTCTCTTCTCATCTGCGCTGTCAAATTCCAGGCTGCCGCTGATATTAGAGTAACAAATGAAATCTAACGGGTATAATTTCATTTTTAATTTATTGATTTATTTGGAGAAGTTGTTTCTGTCTGTCACTCGAAATACACTACATTTTTCAATTAGTAATATTTTCGGTTTGTATTTATTGTATGTTTTGTTATTTAAGGATCTTCAACGACTGAGTGATTTATTTTACAGTTCAATGCCAATATATGTATACATACAGTGTGACGTACAGATAAGAAACTGTCTCATAGAGATGAAATGCATCGATAAAACGGAGGTGGCGAATTCTTATGGCATTTTATGATTATTATGATTGTTATTTCTTCAGCCCCACGTTTGTTGATTTTTCTGTGGATTTGCATCATATTTTGGGTGAAAATGGAGTTAAGTGCTCAAAAACACTCGAAATATTGACAATGGCTCACAGTGATTGTACTTACTCTAAGTCAGAAAAATGTTCACAAGTGAAAATGTTGACAAATTGAAAAAAATTGTTATGATGAACCGTCGAAAAACTACTAGAGAAGTTGTTGAGGATGTCGGCATATTGGTTGGCTCATGCCATGTAAGTTTTTCTGTAGGCATGAAGCTGTGGTAGCAAAGTTCATTCGAAAATTGCTGATTTTTCACCAAAAAAAACCGTCGCATTAGCATCACTCAGGAATTGTTTAATGACGTCAACGGCAATCCAGATTTGCTTAAAAAGGTCATAACTGGTGACGAACTATGGGTATATGGTTATGACATCGAAACCAAAGTCCGATTGTGAGAAGTAATACGGAGGAAACGTCTGGTATTCATGCCTCAGCCACCGTATTCACCAGATTTGACACCTTGCGACTTTTTCTTATTCTCAAGAGTGAAAATACGTACGAAAGGACGGCGTTTTGCGACGATTAAGGAGACATACCAAAAAGTCCATATCAGAACTACTCTGAGGGGGGCTACTTTGAAGGTGACGAAATCATAATTGGTGAATAAATGAATATTTTTCGAGAAAAATGAAAATTCACCTTATATTGTGAACAGAGTAGTACCTACATCCAAAGTTCTTGGATCATCACTCTCGACTATCTACATTTTTGACGACATTTATTGCAGAGCAATTCTTTCAAGAACCAAATATTCAGATACAAATTGTGCCACATTTTTTAAAATTGACAGCAAAAGGTTCTCTCAATATAATCTTTGAAAGATCCTCAAGCTTGTACGATGAAATTTCATCTTCCATTCTCTGAAACAAATTTGCCATTTTTCTTGAAAATCGAGGTAATTCTATTATTCATGATTTCTTCAACAATCTTGCTATTGTGTAAAAAACTATGATTACCTGTATATGGTATGTACACAACCTAACTAGAAAAGGGTTTTCTTTTGTCCTTTGATGTTCTGTCAAGGATTATCTCTTTGTCTGTTCTTGTCGACGTAAATTCTTCAAATCTGTTGAAAGGAACTGTAGAAAAAAAGACCACCCTTTTATTTTTTCATATGTGGTCTTTCTTCATTATGAAAAATCATTTACTCTATAGCAGAACTATATCGTGATACTAATTCATAATACTGAAGAGAATAAGGATATTTCTTAAAAGACGTCGATGTTTCAACGTAATGAAATCATGTTCACAAAATTGAAAATATTCATTGAACGTTTGAAATGAAATAAAACAATACAGAAACATACAGCATACAAAGTTATGCCTTCCAGAGAAAAATCCGAAAATAACAGATACAAAATCGGGCGAATTTGGAAAAATGAGCCAATTTTTGAGCCAATTTGTTTTATAGAAAGTTGTCACTAAGAAGGCTGATTTACACCAGTTTATTCTTTCCAGAAAAATTAGAATGGTAATTGTTTCTCGGAGACAAGACGAGTCGGATTGAAAATCTGTGAATACATTTTGTAAACCTTGAAAAGTGGCAACAAGAAAGTGTTTTTGTATTTAAATTTCCTCTCAATAACGCCAGAAAACGACTAAAACGAATGCTCAAACAAAATTTTGCTATGTCGTTATAATTTGCCCCAGCTGGTAGGTATAGCTGGGTTTAAATACTTTACCGGATCTACTTTATTTTTGTATCGCAATCGGCTCGAAAACACAAGATTTGATGGGCGTTCGTGTCGTTTTATACTTGCAGTGGTCTGTTTATTTATTTATAAACATATAATATTGTTGTAACGTTTGAATTCAAAATATTTTATGTAGCACGGTTCCAGAGGACAGATATTTCCGTCGATTGACGAGGCAATCACCTTCGCGAACAATTATTTTGCAGAGAAAAACACCGAGTACTATTTGGACGGGTTAGAGAGATGGGAGTATCGCTGGGAGAAGTGTTTAGAGTTTGAAGGAAAGTATATTAGGTCGGAAACTTTTCAGGCCACCCTCGTAACTTTTAGCTAATATAGGATCTTTAATATTCGGTCATTGGTGTTGAAAGTTGGGAAAATCAGTATTCATATGAGTTTTTTAGATGAACAAAGGGTTTTTTGAAATTTGAAGTATTATTGCATTTTTCTCTCTTCGATTCATACTTTTAAAGACATACGAGTATGTATATTGCTACCGCGACCTTGTATTGTTTAAAATTAAAACAAGAACTGGAAATCGATGAATCACCACCGATCAAGTTATCAAAATACAACTTTCTCACCTAGAACAAGCAATGAAAAAATACAGAACCAATCCTTAGTCACGAGGTGATCCTTCTTCACATTCGTTAACATCGTCAATGTTTCTAAAACTTCACTGTTCACAAATCACATCTTCCTATACCACTAACCCAGTTACAGACCGTGCAAAGAAAACACTAGATACGTCAAGACAAGTCCGTGTGTTACACTATGGACCGTTCTGTTGTCGATGCAGTTAGTGAATAGAAAGCGGGAATTTGCTAATGTTTGCCGACAATAGCCACTTCCAACGGTTCTTATTACCTGTACGAATCAATGAATGCTTACCTGTTGAGTGGAAAGAGAGCGAGAGTTTTAAGAAGACAGGGCCGAATTGGGTTCCCTGCGACAGATTCAGTGATTTGGTTATGGATCGTTGGGTTTGTCTCTACCACTTCGATAATAATATTAATAATAACAATGATAATAACAATATTATTAAGAATAATAATACCCTAAGAGTGCTATATTACCATCTACGGCACACTTACGGTATTGACGAGACACCGGTGTTGCCCTACGCTCCGGGGGATATTGAATCCGTTGTGGGGAACGAGAAGTGCCGAATTTATTGGAACTATTCGTTCCCCACCCTCAGGCTCATACAAGCTAATAAGCCTGATGTAGTCCTTCTCGACCACCAGACCA
>WOGO01003085.1:0-14813 GCA_015342085.1 Leptinotarsa defecta | reverse complement strand
ATCAGATATCATTCACATGAGTTCTACTTTAAATGAATGGTAACAAATTGCACTTACATGGAACACTGTCATCCTCACTGGTATACATCGATGTTTCGCTTAAGACACTACAAAAATGAATTTTTTGTACAACTGTCATCAAAAGTGACATTTTTAATGGTTTTCAAGATTATTAAAAGATGATGTTCACGAAGTAGAGTGTTAAAAATATTTTTAACACTAGTGTTGAAAGCAACTTAACACGATTTTTTTCGACCAACAAACAAAACATTATTATTCAATTTCCAAAGAAGTTCTATTACAAACAATAGATATAGATACAATCAAATTATGTTACAAATGTATTATATACATTAAACATCAGCAAGAACTTTGAATATGACTTTAAATAAAACGCGTGTGCTGTAAACAATACTGTTTGTTGGTAACCAGGTGATTCGGCGTCACCTGACACGGCCACTTCACAGCAATGCGATAACATGAAAATAGTTAACTGATAAGAGATGTTAAAATGTGTTTTTATAGAAATATGAAATTCATCTATTTTATTATGAAAACAGGACAGTTGTACAAAAAACTTTTTATGATAGTTGTGTTGAAAGTAAGTTTTATTTTGTTCGGAAAATTGCTCAACTCGCTACGCTCCTTTCGCAAACTTTTTCATTCACAAAATAAAACCTTACTTTCAACACTTATATCATAAATAGCTATTATAATATCCAAAAAATTACACTGTTTGAGACATAAAAAAGGTAAGTTTTCACCAAACTGATAGAGAAAAAAAACTTAGATAGAAAACAAAAAAAACGGTTATTTGAAATTTACGCATAAATCTTGGGGTTAATTAAAAAAAAATAATAGAAAAGTTGTAGATCTTTTTATTACCTAAAACTTTGCTATTCAACTTTTTTCTGGAAATCTCAATAAACCGTTTTTTACAATAAAAAACTCATCTTCTTCCACGTCCCGACCTCAGATCACCCGTGAATTATTTTTACTTCCATTTTTGTCATCTTCTCTTTCTTTTCCGATGGATTTAATCCCACTATTTTCTTTAACTCTTTACCGTTTTCAAAGACTTCGGCACTGCCCTATGTGTAAGGTATTTTGCATAAACGTCTGTTGGATATAATTCAACACCGTCATGGTATTAGCCAAGAAAGTAGTTGTTTTTCGGCAGACATTTACCAGAACCTTCTTTGTAGTTAGTTAGCAAGATGAATATTTTCAGATTTCATTTCGAAATATTTATATTAATTTTGATCTTCATGATATTAGTTGAGGTACGGAAAATACTCACCATAAATTTTCAGAATGGAAAAATCCAGCCAGTTGTGACTTTCCTCCGAAAGCAACAGCATCAGGAGGAAAGCTCAAACAGAAATTTTCGTGACACCAAAATTTTCCAGTCGCACCACAGCCTGTTTTAGTTTCGTCCAACAATAAATATATTCCACACTTCTTGGCTAGTTCTTGAAGCTTCTTGAAAAATTGTGGAGATGGTGACTCGGTACATTCGTTTTGAATAGGCTCCACGATTATTCCAACGACAGGCTTATCTTGAAAAACAAAATTGTTTGTTTCAGATGGAACATCAGTTTCAACTTAACGTTGACCACAACGACGACATCGACCGCGATATTCTGCTCGAAGATCGAGTTCACCGCATCCTCAGGGAGGATGACGATGATGTCATTCGTCCAGCTTCTGTGGAAGAATTAAAGGGCTACATCAAGGCCGCAAAGGCCAAGAAAGCCCCGGGGGTTGACTCAATAACAAACAATTTATTGAAGAAGCTCCCGGAAAACTGCGTTGAGAGCCTAGTGTTCATCATTAACAGCTCACTGGCTCTAAGATACTTCCCCAGAAGGTGGAAACATGCGGTCGTCGTCATGCTCCCAAAACAGGGGCAGAACCGGCTTTTCCCGCAGAATTATCGCCCGATTAGTCTGCTCTCGTCGGCGGCTAAGCTGGCTGAAAGAGTCGTACTTCAAAGGCTCAACGAAGAAGTTGAGGACCGAAATATTCTGCCTGATGAGCAATTCGGCTTCAGGAGAGAACATTCCACTGAGTTGCAGGCTCTGAGACTGGTCGAAAATACCATCGCGGAGCTAAATAGGAACAAAAAAGTTCACCTAGTCCTATTAGACATTTCGAAGGCCTTTGACCGCGTTTGGCATGAAGGCCTTCTACACAAATTAATCGCGTTCGACCTGCCTCGGGACCTGATCCGGTGGATTGGGTCTTTCCTGAAAGACAGAACATTTCAGGTTAGAGTAGAGGGCTCTCTGTCCGACAACAGAGAGATCCTCGCTGGAGTGCCACAGGGGGCTGTGCTCTCTCCGACGTTATATTCACTTTACACCAGTGACCTTGCTAGGCCCGAGCATGTGAAGATATCCCTGTACGCCGATGATACGGCTCTCCTCTCGTCTTCCATGGGTCAGAAGCTCGGCGTCGTCTACATGCAACGTGCATTGGACGGACTCGATCGCTGGTACCTGGATTGGAAGATCCAAGTGAACCCGAACAAGACTCAGGCGATAACCATGGGAAGATTGAAATCTTCTCCGGTCAGAAAATAAGAGAGTCTCTGGAAGGGAGATTGACTTGCATGCGGGGGTAAAGTACTTCGGCCTATCCGTTAGTTAAAAAAGCTATAGACGAATAGCTTTTTCATTAATCCCACCCCAGCCAGGTAGGAGTACCCCGTGAAGGGCGGTACTGACGTCTGAGGACTTCATACCGCCAACATCCCCTCAGTCATGAACCCATTTGTCCTTTTTCGACAAAGATAAACCAAGAGGGTAAGGGAGCTGGGCTCCAACCTGAATGAACTCAAGATGACATGCAGGAACGTGTCCAGTTATCACCCGACGATGTGGATACTAACAATTAAAACGTCGTGAAGTAACTTGGTTTGGAATCTTTTGATTTTCTATTCAATTCCTGTTAATAATAATTTTTTGATTTTTCAGCTCGTGTTAAAAGTTCAATTTTTTTGTTTTTTTGGTTGTTGCTTATATGTTATTTCATTGCTGATTCAGATGTTTGCTTAGTAAATTTTTTTTTCACCAAATCTTTGTAATTTTTTACAGATTCTTTCAGGGATTTCAAATCATTTCATATCATATCAGACAATGACAGTATCAACTGATAATGCACTACCTTGTCAACCACCTTCAAACAAACATAGAAATAGAAATATGTACCTATGTGAAAATCGCTGCGGTCATTAGGCTGACAAAATTACGCTTCGAACATTCTCAATAACAACAACCTTGGCGAACTTTCTGAATTACGTCACAGGAGACCTACTTAACAAACCACCAATTTGTACTGCCTTCAGTTAGTTGCAGACATACCGCTAATTGAGGAAAATGTATAATGATCTGTCATCCTTGTTGAGGTGGAATTGAGATATCGCATTTGTTAAGTAGCTTAATTTGCTTGATTGAGTTTGAGCTACAATAAACCCTCGCGGATTCAAATAGAGTTTGAATAGATTCTCTCGTTCTATACCTATGTGTTTACCTGGTTGAAGTTATGCATAATTAACCCACACGGAGGTGTTGAAGACAAGTTGGTGGGGCCCATAACGATATTTTTCCTACCAATGACAACCCTGACAACGACAATGGAGGCGTTGAATGGACTCATGAGCTGAGAGATAGCCTGATGCATTGCTATGAGAGTAGTGAGCCGCACGGAGAGGTTATATGGTAAAAATGCATGCTCTGTGGTGTGAAACACATCAGGAGCATGCCGTTTCTTCCTCCCAAAACCTCAGGGATCACATATCTCTTCTTAGGCGGCGGGGATATATAGCGTCTTCTCAGCCTGCTAGCGTAATAATGGAAGTGATAGTTCTGCCACCTGTTGACACGGATGGAGAAGTGACTTATATTATGCCACCAATGGGGATGATCAGAACACAAGGCGCTCCACAGAATTAGGCCTCTGAAGCCACAAGAACTGGCTTGTTTGAATGCAGAGTTTAATAGTGTTCTAATCGAAGAGGCTGACATTTAGTAATACAACATAGCCGTCATCCAAACGCTTTCTGAATCTGGAAGATGAAATCCCGGCGGGTGCGGGAGCGGCGGGTGTACAAGATGGAAGCTAAAATCACGTAGATGAGACAACACGCTTTCTTCTTACCACCAAGCAGCACTGCCATGCAAGAATACACATGCCAATGGCTGGTGAAACATCACGAAAAACCCTAGGTTCCGCGAAAAACCTTTTCGCTCATTTCAAAACCACGTGTCCACTCTTTCTGAGAGGAGAACTATGAACACCCGCAGCCACTCAACTCAGATACTCTAGCCCTAGTGCAGTTCGAAGCTTCCAGCAGAGAGCTGCGACAACTTGAGCTCAATGAACTGTACAATCCGATAACACCGGATGATGTTCGGAGAGCCCTTCAAGGTTCTGGAAACTTTATTGGTCCTGGTCCAGATAGGCTGAACACTTCTTGGTGGAAAATATCACCCACCGTCATATGGCCAGATTTTTCAACTTATGTCTGGACGGAGAGTAGCCGATTCCGGATTAGTTTGTCATCCCTGAAAGCAGAAATTTATCGATAACTTAGAATTACAGACCGTATAATAAGTTTTTCACGAGCATTTTATACACATGAATACTTATCGCAGTTGACCGAGTATTGAACGAATAGATGACCAGAGAGGGTCGAAAAGAGGAATCGTCGAATATGTAGGGAACCTGTTCATCGATAGGTGTGTAACGCAGAATTCGATACAGTATAAGCGTAAGTTCTCTATGGCCTCGATCGATTACTGCAAGGCATTTGAAACAACATGGCATGAGCTTATCTTGCATTTGCTCAGATGTCTTGTGGTACCTGAGAAAAGAGAGAGATTCCTCGAATAACTGATACCACTTCTGCGAACTCGCTTCACTATAACATCTAGTCGGGCTAATGTCCAAACAAGGTATGTCACTTCAGAAGGTCGATTTCCTCATCCGAACTGGTTTTCACGACATTTTCACAATGACTCATTATGTCCCGGTATGTACGCGAAAGTTTCAGGTTATTTTCTAACATTTCTAAACATTCCAGAATGTTCCAAGATGTTCATGAATATTGTAAAATGTTCTCGAATACTCTCAATTTTGTCTTCACTGTTCTATATTTATCTAAATGGTTAAAATTCTAACCTTTATATTTTTACGATTACTCTTTTCAGGTAAAAACCATAACCTCTTCCAAGGTTGAGTCATAAAGAGATACCATATCATATAACTCTCTACCATAATGATCTAGACTTTTTCAGAACATTCCAGACCATTCTAGAACATTCCACTGAATTCTATAAAATTCCATGACGTTCTGGAATGTTTCTGAATACTTTCGAATGTTTCGGACTGACTTATCTCCAAAAACACGCCCTTAACATAGAAACAGGAACATTCTTCATGAATAAGCTGACAGAACAAAGTATAGGCATAGGAGTCTGTTGTGATACCCGTAAAGAGCCGAGTCAGGTTGCTAGTTGATTTATAATGATAAGTATTCAAAATATAATAACTACTGTAAGTTAGTTTATAATTATTGAATTCTAAAATGGTTAAAATTGAATATTGTACTTCTTCAGGAGAGACTAATTTTCGGCAAATGATCTTTTTGGCTTTCACTCCTTCATCTTTATACAAAAAATCGTGACCAACTTCCAAGGGAAGGACGGAAGCAATTAGGTTCGAAATTACTTTTTCACAAAGAAACTAAATTAAGTTGCTTTCACGCAATAAGTGGATAAATTTTTGAAGGAAAAATATATAATGATTATTCCTCGAATAATTTACACTTGAAGAATATTTTGTAATGAGTCTGTGAATTTTTTCAGTTCGTTTTTGCAATTTATTCTTTGAATTGACATACAAATAAATTCCGAGAACAAGGATAATCAAAAGCAATATTTTCATCTTCCTGTAAAGTATATCAAATAATTGATATAGTATCCACATTTACATAATTTTAATCCATTCATCACAAATATAAAGAACCAAGCCAAATACAACAGCCCATAATTGGTTTTCTGTATTGAAATCAAATTAGCGTTGAGTTGGTGAATTCCGATTCACAGTATTCATGAATGTACGTACCCACGAAGTATCTAGATTGATCAATCATCCCACCAACCCAATAAAGTAATTATCAGGTGAATCATATACCGAATGTGGGATTTTTCATCGTGAGTTTTCATTGTGAGGTTATATGCAATTGAGAATAGGTTTTCTATGGAAATCGAAATCATTCGTAATGTGCATGTTATATATGGCCATATATATCTTCAATATAGAGATAAAGTTGAAAATAACATTTCATAATTGAATAGAACTGGCCGATACTTGATGAAAATCCATATTGAAACCACAGTTCTTGTAAAACTCTTTATAGTGAAATTCGTACAGAAAACTGTATTGATTAGTTTCAATAATATATCATTTTTTTTGTTTTTGTTAGTATTTAAATTTCTCCCCTGGTGGAATATCACTCAACACATTCACTAGTAACTGAATTCCATGCTGAATACTTCATTGAAAGGTTTCTTAAGTAAGTTATCAATATCACGATCTATGACAGTGCGTCAAAACTGATGTTTCCGAATATTATTTCATTATAGTAATATAATATGGAAAGGTTTATGAACGATATGAAGAAATGAAGAAACTCTTTTCTAATTTACCCATTCCTTCTATAAATATTGTACAAAATATGAACTTTCAATTAATTTATAAACGAAGAAAAAAATATATGCAGTATACAGTTCACTACATCAAGAGATTCAATTAACAGCTCACAGGTGAAATTCACCGATACCAAACATCAATCAATATTAACAGTACATATATTTTCTACAGAATAGAACGTGAATCCACCATTATTCTCAAAAGCTTAGTCATGGTATCTACGTGGCCATAAATTCGATAACTGAAAAGTAGGGACTACTCAAAATGTCCAGATAAAGGAAATTTACACATTTCCTTATTCACGCCTGGAAGATCAACTGAAAACAAATCGTCCACCCCAAATTGTTAGGTTTCTAATAGAAAAACTATTTGTCAAACGGTCATTACAAAACTGTTATATTTGTTTCGATTAGTATTTTAGAGATCACTAATTCAAGTCATACTTCATATATATTGCTGATTTGAAACATAAAGTAACTCTAGGACGCAGCACAATTTTTCCCAAATATACAGTTTTAAGAAAAAAAGTAAACGGCATCGACTCTAATATTATCAGTTGCCTCGGGTTCTAAGTAGGATATGAAAATGATTTCGCGAACCTAAGGAGCATCCTAACTACTCGCAGTCTCATCATTTTCGTAACGTATTAAAATCGTCCTACCTTCAACAAAATCAATTCTCACGCGAAAAGTATTTGTTCCCACTGAATCCTGTAATCCATAATCTCTTGATTGTCTACAAATTTTCGCATCTTTATTACAATTAGGAAAGATACATAGTAACACCATCAGCACATTGTTAAACTAGGAATGAGGATAAGCATTACCATAAAGATTGTTGTTAGATGAGTAAGGTACAAATTCACAAAAAGTGATTCAACGGGACTAGCAACAAACTGAATGGAAAAACATTTGTTTGTAGATCCATAATAACAACATTTGAGATTGATTAATTTTATTTTGCCATTATACAGTGTTATCCCCAAAGTATGCACCATATGGGAAACTTATTTATTAAGTTAATGAAATGAATAAAAACACTTTTGTCTCAATACCACTGGTAGATTTTATTTATACGACCGGTTTCGGGTTTGACCCCATTATATACTTGATAATGGGGTCAAACCTGAAACCGGTCATATAAGTAAAATATACCAGTGGTATTTAGACAAAAGTGTTTTTATTGATTTCATTTAAGCGAT
Organism: Leptinotarsa defecta; assembly: GCA_015342085.1. NCBI lineage: Eukaryota > Metazoa > Arthropoda > Insecta > Coleoptera > Chrysomelidae > Leptinotarsa > Leptinotarsa defecta. The sequence goes on along the minus strand of WOGO01003085.1, from coordinate 6,895 downwards.
CATGAACTAGCATAAAGTAAACAAGTCATCAATCACACATAATATTTATAAAGGGTTTTTCGACAAAATGTTATTTCCGATAAAAGTTTGTGCACCTCCTAAAACTAAACCTGCACCAACAAAATATAGTAAAACACACGTAATATACGAGGAGCCTTCAAATATTTGATTTTCAGACAAGAGTACTTCTATTTTGAAAAACCTCGGGAAATATTATTTGAAAACGATGTATAGCATTCAAAAATACATATAGATTTGAAGTCATGTTACTTCACGATGTTTCGATTGTTAGTATCCACAACCGTCTTGGGGTGATGATTGAAGTAATTCCTCCGAGAGATGACTATTCATGGGTTATTCAAGTAATTTCACCTATCACCTTTTTCCGCTTCATCGATTTAGCGGGAGTTGGCCATTTTTCGCTCTACTATGGGTTTCCATATGTTGCGTATCTCTACGCTAACTTGGCTGAATACATTGTTGAACAACATTTATGCGACTTCTTTGAATTTCCTCCTAAGCCAGTGTCCCTCTCAGCTTGGTACCACTCGATGTAATGTTGATGGGAACGTTCAATGGCCTCTTTGTTTCACCCATATTGGAATATAATTGTTACTTCCAGCTCTTCTTCTCGATTTTTAATTTGTATTGGCTCCTTTAGGGATTTAAAAGCATTTTATATATCATTAGAAAATGAAAGTCCGAACTGATGACACTAATCATGGAATATTGTCGATCACCTTCAAACGAATTATATGAAAGTAGTTGTTTCGAGAGGGTTCTATCTTTCAGTTTGTTTCTGAACACATTTGCATTGAACACATCTTTGTGAAGAGTTTATTCTGAAATCAATTTTTTCCTCATTCTTTCGGAAGATTCGCAGATTTTTTTCAAAAAGCCATAATATTTCTTCAACAAAAATTAATCTCTTCAAAAATATACTGCTTTCAATTTCAACTAATCCAGTTTTCTATCAAATGATGATTTTCTTTACTGCATAAAAACGATGAAACAGTTGACGGATAACAAGTGTTCACAGAGTTTTAAAGCGATTGAATGTGCTAGACCTGTTTGAGAAATTGAAATGAACAAACTCCCTTATCAAACGGTAATTTTAATTAAATCCCTATATACTCATTTATGCAAAGATTTGTATGCATCATAACGAAAGTTACGCTAAAATTGTATCAAAAAGATTTTATCAGCACAATAGATAATGTTTCTATAAAAATTACCCTGAAATTGAACCGTGTGAGTTCAAAGAATAATCAATCACCAATGCATATCCCTAATAATTCTGATATTCGGTTCACGCAAAGTATAAAATATATTGCAATAACGAAAACATGATATGGAAATGTCATATGAATAGTGATCAGGGTTATGTCTAGTACATCCGTTGTCAATTTTCCTATATGTCTCAAGGTTTCCATCAATTTACATTATATTCCGAAGAAATAACATATATCTCAAAATTTGTACTCGATGAAAATGTTGAGGAGCGCAATATTCTGAATTAGTCCGCTATACATATATCTGAGTGTATATGATGAAATGTCAACCAAAGACAAAAAACTTTTTCGGGAATGTATTATCTATACCGAGAAATACTGTATTATTTTCTTACTTGAAGTAGTAGATAGTACAGAAAGAACACCAGAATGAATTATTTGTAACCTAACCTAAACTTACATATGTTCAATTGAATAAAGGCATTGAAATCAAGTACCCCAAAAATATTTCCTTAAATCAAGTGAAAATTGAAATTTTTCATAATTTCTTATTGATTTTCTCTTGAAAAAATGAGATATATAAATACAAAACTCCCTACTCAAGTCAGATTCTATTCGAAAATGATAAAATGTTTTCAAAATTGGTCAATATTTCTCTTTCCAGTAACCAAAAATACGGTATTTAGCAGTTATTGACCTGTTGTTATTTTGCCAAACTTTTGAAAATTTCAATTTCTTCCCTCAAAAACACGAGCTATGATACATTTTTTGTGACATGAATATCGCAGGAAAACATCGTTTCAACTCTGTGTCTCAAACGACTACAATCTTCAGAATGTTTTTATAAATTGAATATATTTCAAAAATAAACAGTGGATCTGTTATCTTGTTGAATATTGCTCTACTAGGCAGCTCAAGGGATCATCTCCTACTTTCATTTCATGACTTGACATATCATTTACCACCTGAAACAAATTACATTCAGGGCTTTCTAGTAGAAAAACACTTCACTTATGAAGTAGACAATTCTTCACACGATTGTTCTTTTGTTTCTAAGCGTTAAAATTGCTACCAGATCATCAATTGAAACGATATATCACCAATGATAAATTATAGTTTGCACGAAATTTGGATCGAACCGTAATAGTGACCGAAATATATTCTGGTATCTAACGTTCATTCATTGTTTTGAATAAAAACACATGAATATCTGTGTATCAAATATTATTGGGTTAACCAAAGCAACATATCCATTCAATATGTTAGGTTATATCTCTCGGGAATGCTACCAAAAAGATTCCACAATTTCGTTCGACGTGACCTACACATCAACATAGGTAAATATTGTCATCCGGTTGGTAGTTGACGGTTGTTTCCTTCTATTTCTTCAGCACATCGCGAGATAAAGTTTCCGATAGGGCGAAACAATTTTCCAGTTCTCCCAACAGATCAAATTTATATTGAGGAATACTGATTCTTTCCGTAGAAAGTCGATTCACTTCGATATATTGGATTTCTTTTCCTGAAATGATTATTGGGAGAAGTTGGCTCAGAGTCGCCTAAGTGTTTTTTCTGTTCAAAGTCTTTTTTGTGAATGCTATTTCTTGACCAATGAGTCGTGATTATAGGTTACTATTTCAGATTTATCAATTACTTTTTGACGATTCGGAAATATATATTCAAAACTCAATCCTTTCAAACATTTGTTGTATTTGAAAATTATGAAAATAGTCATTCGACAGAATCAGTTTCAATTACTCTCATCAGTGATTCAAAAGCTGATGATGAATATCTAGCAGTGGTTCAAGGCAACTTGAGATGAAAAAAACAGCACTTCATCGATCTTTGTGAATCCAAAGTCTGAAAGCAAAAAAAGTATCTATCAAAAATCCTTCTGGTGTAAAAACATGAGCTTCCACTACCAGAGTCGTGATGGGAAAAAACAAACTCTGAGCTAGTATGACGTTATATGAAAGAACTCGTTCTACCAAGCGTTTCGTCTGCTCCTGCGGCAACATCTGCAGTAATCGTTGAATTATCAAAATTGTGACAAATCACAAGCCATTATGATGCCTTGAATTTTCGAAGTACCAAATTCAAAACTTATCCGATGAAAGCTGAAACTATGAGAATTCGACTTTAGAGTTCAATACAAAATATACTCAAATACAGACTTCAATTAAAAAATAGTGATCAATGATTATGAAGCAGAACGATAGGCTAGTAACTCAAATACCAACCTTAATGCCCTCATCATTTTACCAATATGAAACGATTTATGTTTTCCAAAATGTCATCCTGGAATGATATAATACATGAACATCTAATTATCTGAGTGAAAATACTAACGATACCGGAACATTAGTGAGAAATGGGGAAGCAAACTTAGAAGAGGAAGTCCCCTTTCTTTGAGCTATCAGCTGTCACCATCATGGAGAACCAATTCTGAAGCGAAGTCCACAGTGATATTGAGGATCTCAAATAGGAACTAAATCCCAACGAATCTCCGAACATAGTACTTCGAAGTCAAATCCATATTCCAAAATCTACGAAGCAAAAAACCATAAAAAAATTATTGTGGCAACCAAATACGAAAAAAGTTATTTTTCTGTGATTTTGGACAGCCTCAGAAACAGCCTTCACAAAGGCGTATGTATTTCAATTCAATGATGATTCAAAAAGTGTTCGAGAGTCGAATTAATTGAATGTAAGTCAGGACTTGAAGTCATTACAAAAAACTAAAAAAACTAACTCTCGGTATATAACCATGACCCAAAACGAAGCACCGTAAATACAAGAAACGATACAACAAATCAAAAAGAAATATTATTGACTGCTATTGATGTGAGAAATTATATTGATAGATGTGTCTGCCAGAAAACAAAATGCAATAGAAGTCTCCAATAGTTTCTTCTTCAAATAAAACCAACCTCAACTAAACCTTTCACGTATAGTCAGTGGGCATACTTGAAGACTGGCTATAAATAAAATCATCTGAAAGAACGATTCGTTCAGGCCAGTCCCAACACCCTACACAGTAGGTTAATGAACTGACACCTATCAGAAAACAACTACTCCCCTGGCGAATACCACGAAGGGCGTTGGATTATATCCGACAGGTGTCAGTGCAGGATTCTTTACAGAAGTTATTCCTACATATGCTGTTGGCGAAACAACTGCCGCAATAGATTTTCAATTATTGGAACACACTCGCAGACCGGTTTCGGGCTGTTTGGCCACTCGTCAGTGCAAGGTAGTGTATATCATCAAAATAACGCCTGTGAACGAGGTAACCAACTGCATATCCGAAATTTGCCGATTTCCTCGTATTACTGTCAATTACTGACGATATTTTTCAAGCTGCAGATGAACAAAATTTGACTTGTTTAATACTCCTAGATTACAGCAAGGCATTTGACACTCTAGATCATGTGATATTGTGTGACAAACTTGTCTACTTCGGTTTTTCTCGGAAAGCAGTGTCTCTCTTAGAAAACTATCTGAAGAATCGTACTCAAAGAGTTGTTGTGGATGAAGTTATTTCAGATGCTTTGCCGGTATTGAAGGGAGTGCCACAAGGATCTATCCTTGGGCCCTTGCTTTTTAGCTTGTATATTTGTGACTTTTATCTGTCCGTGAAAAAATGCAATATACATCACTATGCAGACGACACGCAGTTATATTTCTCTTTTTCGCCAGGCGAGTCTACATCTGCTCTGTCGCATATTAATAACGATCTCCAAGCCATCTTTGACATTTCTACTGCCCATAAGCTCAAGCTCAATTCAGACAAATCCGCAATAATGATGTTCGGAGCTAAGAAGAACAGAGAGCTCACCAGCTCTACCTTTCAAGTTCGCATCGAAAACGATATACTTCCCTCCGTGGACGAGATAAAAAATTTAGGATTGTGGTTTGATCTGGATCTCCGCTTTACTAAACATGTCAGCTATCTGAACCAATCTTCTTATAACGTTCTCAGACAGCTTTTTCCTAATCGTGATTTGCTCAACACAAACTTAAAACTCAGACTATGCGAGTCTCTGATTATGTCAAAAATTTCCTATTGCGACAGTATTTATGGACCTGCTTTGAAACAATCGGATGCTCTCCGACTACAGCGTATTCAGAATAGCTGTCTACGTTTCTCGTTTGGTATTCGGAAATATGACCATATATCCCCAGCAATGCAAGAATCAGGATGGTTAAATGTTGGGAAACTTAGAACTCTACACCTTCTTACCAACACACATAAAGTTTTGATAACTCGACAACCTGATTACTTACTGAAGAAGCTTAAAACATTCTCTACGATTAACAGCTTTACTACAAGGAACAGTTCAGTTCTAGTCATCCCCAAACACAAATCTTCCATCTTCACCCGCTGCTTCTCGTATAATGCACCCAAATATTACAATCAACTACCCTGCGAATTTCGATCATACACCATCGTAAACTTTAAAAAAAGACTGAAGACTTATTTATCTCATTAGCCTCTTGCCCGTTCCCGACCTTGGCATTTCTAAAATGAATTTTCTAAAGTAAAGCAATAACTAAATTTTTTTGATATTGTTAACTCGACTTGTATTCATATTATTTATTCATATTATTTATCTATAGTTTCTCCCAGGTTGAGTTGAAAAACAGCCTTGGCTGATACTCCGCCTATTCACCATATACTGGAAGTTTTTTTTCTTTGTTTTTGTTATTGTTCCTGTATTCTGTTCTATTTTATTTTTGTCTATTCCATTTGTATTTTTATGGTGAATAAAGACGTATTATCATCATTATTATTATTATTATTATTATTATTATTATTATTAGTTTTGGGCCAGAGTATGATATACACCTATGAATGCAACTTAATCTACAGCGAGTGACATTCGTTTTTGGATGAAGTTTGGCTCGATATTTCTAGAACCATTTTTTGTATCTGCCATATGTCAATTCTAACAACCCGATAAGGTTTGCTAAGTTATTTTGTGTTTATAAAAATGACAAAAAATGTCAGTAAGACAATGAACATCATTGTTCAGTTAGAATATTCTCATTCAATTTTCGGTTTTACTAGTAGAAAAATACCACGTCAACAATCTCTGAAACGGTCAATTCTCGCCCATTGCAGAAAAAATGAAGCGATTTTTATTTACGGTGCGACGCGTAACTTTCTCGAGACCGAAATCATTTTCAATGAACGTTTTCCGAATCGTCATATCCGTAGAAAATATTTGAGGGAACTTTTATCCAAATTCACAACTACCGGTGGTGTACATAATAAAAAATAATTGATGAGATGGTAGTAAATCCTGTATACAGTCTACTTAATCCGTCGCGAATGTTTATGAGATGTCTCCTTCTACTGCTTGAATACTTTTGAAGAGGAATAGGTATCATCCATACAAAATTAAAATGGTTCACCAATTAACTGAATATGACCCTGATCGAATCACAGAATTCTGCGAAATCATGACGGAAACCTTCGCAAGGCATCCTACCTATCTCCACAATATTTGTTTCAGTGACGAATGTCACTGTCAAACGGCAATGTTCACAAACAAAACTGCCGTTATTGGAGTGACACCAACCCTCACGTTTTCCTGGAAACACATACTCTATATCCAGAAAAAGTTAACGTTTGGGCAGGAATATTGGGAAACCATATT
>WOGO01003084.1:0-14813 GCA_015342085.1 Leptinotarsa defecta | reverse complement strand
ATCAAACTCATTAGTGAGAATGCTCTTGGCATATACCTAGATTATGTAATAAAATGAAGAAAATGTACCTGCAAACGTTTTCAGATGGTAAAATTCAAAAAATATTTCACTACGCATATACGTGTTACGGAACAAAACTATACCTCTAACTGAGCAATGGGAACAACCTTGAACATTGTTTTACATTCTCTCCGCTAAGTTCCAGCACCTCCTTGTACTGATAATCGCGCTAACCAGAATTTAGACCCTAGCCCAAATTTGGACCTTCTGCTCTACCTGAACAGATTTTCACTCAATGTTAATGATGGTGAAGGTTAATTTGAATATACATATTTTTCATATATTTCTTATCATTATTGTTTTTTAAATGTTTGTTCCCGAATGTATACTACTGAACATCAATAGAAAATCTCCAAGGACTCAGTGCTTTATTGAGGGGTTATATACCCCATATTCTGAGTTGTAAATTAACACCCTCCAAATGATTTTCTGAGTACGCCACTGTGAGGTAGTTGTGAAATAATATGTAATTCGTCATTTTGTAGTGGTAGTTATCTTGAATTTGCATTTTTTTCAAACTGTACTACAATTCTACTAATCAAGCCCTGTCATTTGATACTCATATTGAGCTAGTTGTGAAAAAATATGTAATCCACCAAAATCTAGCTACGGCCATCTTGGATTTATAACAGAATTTATTGAATTCTATTGTCATCAAAACTAAATGTGTTTACCAAATATCAGATCAATCTGTCAACTTCAATCACTAAATTTGACCCAAATAAACAAGGCAGGCTAAATATAACCATTTAATAAAATAAGGTCACTTCAAATCCAATAAGACACACCCACGCCCCCATGATATGGATATCAAATGGAAGTATCTGAAGGAAAAAATCAAAATAACGAAAAACAAAATCATTGCCATACCAGTTTCAAAGAGTAGTAACCGGGTAAACTGTAGAATAAAAATAAAGATGAAATGATAGAAAAACATTCGAAAACAAGTACATATCTACTTACATATCCTGAAAAGAAGAAAATGAACTTTATATTGAATGAAACACATCAATCAACTCATTATAAAACACAATTTATATGATATTGAAGTTTGTCAAAAGATTCACATTTGTACATAAGAAAGAACAGAATATGTGATGAAATCAAATAACACTGCATTGTGAGACTTTTACTAAATAGTTGGAACAAAACATGGACCAAATATTCCAATTCATCTTTAGTGTATGTAGACGACAAAACAAGGCGAATTTCTCATAGTTAACGTAGAATTTTATTCTGAGGGGAAAATATTCCGATCCTCTTTCCACCCCGAAAGGATGAAAGTCGCAATCCTGAAGCCCAAATTGGGATTAATAGTCAAATGATATTCTGTTTCAAAGGTAATCAGTTTTTTGCTGCTTTCATGGGTTTTTAAATTTCTTACATCTGAAAAATCAACGAAGATGAATCAAGACAGATTGACTGTATTGAAGACAAATTGAATAGTTTCTGCGTAATAAAAACCACTGAAGATTCCAAACTTGTTGTATCCATAATGATCAATTGATAAATTAGGTTTATGAACTTAGCTTTTTTTGAAGATGTTTCACGTTTCGACAAGTAATCTTTTTCCGTAACCAAAACCGAATAAATCATTCATAAAAAGCGTCCCAGTTGGGAAAGGTATATTGTCCTCAGGAAACATCAGAGGAAACAAAGCGAGTACACATAATCACGCAATACAATGGTGTGGAATGAAAATTGTCAACAAAGAATTTTACAAACAGGAAGAACACTCATAAAGTCCGGTTATGATCTCAGAAGTGAAAATAATGACAAAAATGAATCTTGTTCACTCACTTTTCATGTGCTGACATTCAGCAATATCATGCTGATGTTAATCATCTAAAATCTAAAAGTACAAAGTAGCACCACTATTCCATTCAGAGATAGTGATGTTGATAAATGAAATGTGAAATATCCATTATTTTTATTCCAAACGGAAAGTAACATGAAAATCATTCATTTTTCAAAAACTTTCATTCAATATGCTTCATATCATATATGAATTTGAGGAAAAATATTCAATATTTTCATTTCGATCTTCCTCTTTCTAAAATAAAAATAAGAGTGCCACACTGAGCTATCGAACAATGTAACACTCATCTATGAAATTATTAGATGTTTAAAATTCAATGAAAATATTTTCTAATATCAGTGTAATGTTAATCCTATAATTCATTTTGATAACTTGATTAGGAATATGTCAAATTTGTTAGTTTAATATGCCAACAAAACATTCGAACTGTAAACAGACAACAAAAATGTTATTATGTCGAACTCAGTATATTTAGGACGAACCAAAAGAATAGATTTTTGATGTAGTTTTCTTTTGTAATAACGGTTATGTTGAATCTACACGAATATTTCAAACCAATGAACATAGTCCACCTGATGCTATAAAAAATCCAGGGAACAAAATTCCACCAAGTTCCCATGTCACTCGGAACAATACAAGTTGCAAAAACTGGCCACCTTTTGTTTGCAAGTTGTTCAGTTAACCCGTACAACTAGCCGAAACTGAATAGGATGGACATTAAAAAGGGCGTAAGGATATGCGATTTATCTCATTACGATTGTACTGTGTTGAGATTTAATTTCTATTCACTATGCTACTTGAATATATTTTCCTGGAATGAACTTCTTGAGATGGTTTTTCAAATTGACAAGTCCAAAGGGAATTGTTACTTTTTCCATTTCAATGATTTTCTTTCGGTGCTTCTGTCTGTTTAAAAAATCTGTTCAAAATCCGTTTTTCCGTTAATCAGCTGTCGCTCCCATACGAACAACAACTCTCAAAAGTTGAGGAACTTGTGCGAGCTAAGGACTAACGAGGTCTTACCTTTTAACGTGTGATTTCTAACACTAATGCTTGAGCATTATCATAAAAAATAGACGAAATTATGTATAATACGAACTACAAAAATTAAGCAGAAGGTGGAACAATTTTGAGTAGTTATCATAATCCAAACCGAGCAATGCTTCCAATCACCAGAATTTTCTTTTCGACGCACGTTTCTCCAATCAAGTTGGCATCTGCAGAAAGTAACAGTATTGCAGTTCTAGTGTATGGGACTAGTGCTTGTTTTGTATTCATTCACGAAATTTTTACTTAGATAATACCGATATATACACATTGAAAGAAATATCATTAAATACAAAAAACCAAAACTCGGTGGGATTTGATGAAATTTCTGTAAATATTTCAAATAGTCTTCCTGATTCTGCCTTGAACATACTTGCTTAAGCCATAAATATGTCTTTCACTCATGGGGATTTCCGTCATGTCCCAAATTAGCTACTTTCGTCCCTGTATTCAAAGAGGTGATATTAATAATTTCAGACCCAGAAAAAGTGATAAAAATAAAATAATGATCTTTCTGAATTATCACCAAGTATCATGCGAAGCTCAGTATGGGTTCCAAAAATCGAAAAGTACAAATTATGACATCTTCTCCTCACTAAAGAGACGTTTATAGTGATCTCAATAATGAAGAGACTATAGCTGCAGTATTTTGTGATTTGATTGTGTTAATTTTGAGATACTTTTGCGAAAACTGGACCACTAAATCTGCATCTGAAACTAAATTGGTTTGAGTCCTATATCAGTGATAGAGAACAGGTTGTAAAAACGAAAGACAAGCTATCAGGGAGGGGAGATATTTTGTGGTTTCCGACAAGGTTCCGTACTAGGAACTTTATATACAAACAACTTGGCTACTATTTCGGTTCAAGGATGGTTCACTAATTTATGCAGTACTGCAGTGATACCACCCTTGTTTCAAATAACAATATTACCTCAAAAATGCTGGAAACTATCGTCAGGAACTTGAACAGGGTCGTCAAATGATGTGATTCTATATCTTCATATTTCGGATTTCAAAATAAACGAACTCAATCAACTCTAATTTCGATTGCGAGGATGCATAATTGAATGACCATGGTATAGAAAACACAATACATTTCATATTCTCAGGTCTATTCATAATAAATCGAAATTCAATCAGAACACCAATATTGAACAAAAATTAGCATCAGGATCTTACGCACTTGTAAAAAACCAAATTTAACCAAAGCAAACATGGTCTGCCATGCTCAAATTGAAGCTCATATCAGATACAAACATAGCTTGTTGAAGACACTGCAGGCAACATTTTCTCCACTCAATATATATTTCGCAAAAGCGTTATTTATGCAAAGCGGTACCGCAAGAAACATTCCCATGAAAGAAGGAATTCTTACGATCATGGATATTTTAATTCACTTTGACAATAATAACTGAATGCTTATCGGAAAACAAAATACTTCTGCCTGTCTCTTCGTTTTTGATATCTAGGAGAAAGTGGGATTTTTGTGAGGTACCTCATTGATTGAGTATGAGGAATTCCAGTCACTTCTACTCTCAGATGATATAACATGTTCAATGATTAGAATTATCTAACAATTGGATTAAAGGATTATCAGCCCTCCTCAACATTATTGTTACCTACATAGAATTTTTTCAATCAGCGACTCCTTTAACATGCTGAGAAATAACAAATAGTTGACAGAATGTTAATGTTTCTGAGGTAAGTATTCTTTAATGAATCTAATTCTCATATTTCATTTTAAAGCAATCAAGGTAACCGTTCACAATCGTGGCTTCCTGTAAAAACCAACTGACCCCTTGTAGATACATATGGTAATAAAAACCTTTTTACCAGGGCATATGCATATTAAATATCTCACTTGAACCCTCCATCTACCCTTCAGCTCTATTCGCTGATTATACTGAAGATTAATAAACGAATGTTAAAACAGGTTTTTTCAAGGGTTGTCCGTTATTCCTTTGTTTTACACCTAGGGAAAATAACTAAAACAGAAATACTGGAATCACCATGCATCCTTTGGAATGATTTTCGTTTTTACAGTTGAGGGATGGTCGAGTAACGGTTATGATTGATTGAAACAATCCAACGGTTACAGCAGGTACAATAAGGATTGAAGTGATACAGTAGGTTTTTATTACGATAGAGAATATTTTTAAATGTATTTTTTCAATTAATTTCTACTTTTCGAATCATCAATTTCGTATTGCAAGAAAGAACTCAGAGGCTGCTGTCTAATCATGTTCACGAATAATTTTTCGTACATGAAACGGATTACTCAATTATGAAAAATCAAATCAAACTTCGAATTTGAGATTCGTAGAATTTCATCATTCAAAAATCAAAACAGATTGGTGAAGCAATCAAAATTATTGAAACATTTTATAGATACAAATCCATGAACAAAAAGTAGGAACACGATAACAGAATCGAAAAAAATGATTTTTTGATAATTATAAGAAATACGAACAGTTGATTCCAAATTTGCCGTTGATAAACGTTGTGGTTATCGATAATGCACCATATCATAATGAACGAATCGACAAAATGCCAACGACATAGACCAAAAAAGCCGAACTAGAATTATAGTTATCAGAGAGGAATACCCCATTTGAAAAAAAAATGCTGAAACTTAAAGTATATGCACTCATAAACAACTGAAAGCCAAAATTGAAGCGGTGTGAAATAGATTACCGCCATTTTACCCAGATTTGAATCCAATTGAGTTGATTTTAACTGAACTGAGGAATTACGGGATGGCAAATATTAGTGTTGCCTAAAATTTCAACGATCTCATGCAATATTGCCACGATTTTTTGAACAGCTTTCTCCCTAGCAATGGAAATCTAGTTGTGAACGAGCACAGAAGTTTGAGGACGATTTCATGTCCAATGAACTCATGACAGGTATCATCGTGGATAACCTGATTATTGATTAACATGATAAGGATAGCGATATTGCATCGGGACAGGAATGTGAGGATGACATTTCAGAAGATGAACATGGTGAATTGAAGGGGTTATATTTTTAGGAGTGATTAATTTTTGGGAAAGAAAGTTTATGGCTTTCTACTACTTCATCTTGATACAAAAAAAGGATTATGGGAATCTTCCAAAGAAAAGAAGGAAGTAATCAATTTGAAAGTAAGTAACTCTATACATGAATGTGTAGATCACATCATTAGAACATCGTAATCTCTCCGGAATCGAAACACTTCCTGACGAAAACCTTGTATCAAAAATATGCCAAAAATCACATTACAATCATCAGGTATTCAATCTTGGAAAATATATGAATTGTATCTGTGTATATAGTGGTATGTTGTTTTCAATATTGCAATATTTTGTAGAGTATCTACCTGTTACGTTCCATAATGATTCCAAGTAATCATGCAATTATCTATCAATTTTTTTTCGATACATGTATCTCTAATGAGAATGTAAGTATCTATTTATCATTTGCAATTATTTATCGCTCAATATCTTTTAATTATTTTCCATCTGTGCAAAATGAGGAATTGAGGTTCACGTTTCCCCCTGGTATATGTGTAGTTTTTAACACTTATCAGATTCATTCAAGCCAAAAATTGTTCTATTGTACTTCCTGATAAAAGTTGGTAGTGTACAGTTACCATCTCTCTTTATCGTTCGCGCATCTCAGAGACACAGCTAGATTTGCGAAGCTTTACGTCACTTCGAGATAGTCTATTGTGCGCTAGGCTCTAGAAAACTTTTTTGTTTTCGTTATTCTTGTGATGGATAAAAATGAGAGCAGTTTTTGTTTATTGTATTTGATAACTTGGTATTAAGTCTATCTCTCAAAATCTCTGATGTAGAATGAATTCAGCTCTAACACTGCTAGTAATCTTCTTCTCTGAGCTCATTTCATCAATCATCAGAAAATGAACTAATATGCCATATGATATACTGTACAGTATAGGTCAATAATTGAGAAATGGTTAATGGTACATAATTATTATTATGATCTCCTAGCAATAGGAAGATAAAGTTTTTAGAAAGACGTCATTTTCAATAGCAAACGAAGAATCTACCGATATAATTCACAAAAAACGTGCAATTCACCTACATATCCCTGATTGGTTACTAATTAGAGAAAAAATCGACATAAGGGAATCTATAGTGAATCACGATTGTGAGAAAAATAGCATTGTTATTACTTCACAAGATGTTATGTGGATATTGTTGAAAAGTTCAGGCAAACTCTGAATATTTGAATTGAAGGGGTTGTATTTTTAGGAGTGATTAATTTTTGGGAAAGAAAATTTTTGGCTTTCTACTACCCCATCTTTTTTCTTGTATCAAGATGGAGTAGTAGAAAGCCAAAAACTTTCTTCAAAAAAAAAACCAATTAAATGAATCATCAACCTATATATTGTGATTGAGATTTTGAGAGTGAAACCTTTTTTGTACGAATGAGTTATTTTATCCTACGATCTTCATATTATGTATTTTTATTTAGTAAAATACAATGATAGCAGCACCTTCTTTTTTACAGTTTGGTCATTACGTTATCATAGATGGAAACTCAATTTTTCATCAAAAATAGATACAAGAAAAACAAACATTTACTAATTTGTTATACATGTTATGCATATTATTTTAATTGTGATTTTAAAAATGATGACAAATATTATCGAGTATTCATACCCGATTCCTGTGATTACTTGTCAATAATTATTCAGTCTGATATCATAAAGTTTTGTATCACTAAATATAGAATGAGATGAGTATTTTCATCAATGTTGTTTACTGAATTTCATTAATGCCTTTTCTATATTTTTATTCAAACCTGTATTGAAATCGTCAAATATTTTATTTTCATAATTCCGTTTCCCACTTTGCACAAAGTCGTATGTGGGCCCTTGCAGTTATTTAGATTCCAGTATTTCTTGACGAATAGTTTACGTGAGTAACGCTTCTTAGCGTTGTATAAAAGTTTTTTGCACGTTGTTTCTCTCCTAGATATTTGTCAATAGTTGTTAATAAGTAATTTCACGAACTACACCGGAAACAATTTGACCTTTACAAACTATATTTTCAGAAATATCACGACATGTTTCGCTGTCACATTAGATTTTTCGTAGTGAATAACATACTAAAAATTAATTCTTTATGCACATACTCAATCATAACTACCTAGAGCATCTACTCAACTGTATGACACCTCAAGAACATCCTCAATTATGATTACATAGAATATTACTTTAATAATAATATGTCTACGAAGACTAGGACAACATCCATCGGTTCGAAGAGAACAACTTCAGTAATGGTGATCTATTTGAATTCAGTCAGTCACTCAGTAAAATATTTGAATTCTCAAGTTTATTATATTCCATTGTTTTGGAAATTATTCAGCTTTGAACTTTTATTTTTTCGTGTATCATGTCGAAATGTCCGTTGAAGATATGATTTTCTTCTAAAAGATGATTTGAATATGTTGAATGTGTTTTCTTATTTACATAGCTCATATGATGAGCCTTGATGCGATTCCTAAATGTTCTGATGCTTTGACCAATATATATTTTATGACAATTTGATTTGTATACTCCTGATTTCTCGAATTTCAATTTTTTTTGTTTTTTATTTTTGACCAACTTTCCCAACGTATTCATTACATGTTCTATATGCGATTTCAATACCTTGTTCATTCAAGAATGAAACCACTTTCTGTCGCCCAACCTGTAAAAGGAATCACACGTTTAGAGATTAGACCTCTTTATCACGCACAAGTTTGGATTTTTGAGAGTTGTCGTTCGTAGGGGAGCAACAGCTGGTTAACAGAAAAAACAGATTATCTAACTTATCAATATGAAAAAGGTCCAGAAATGATTTTGCATTGATTTTTTGGAAAGTATTTGGTCTATCAATTCAGCTTTGAATCCATTATTGACTTCAATTTGCCTAATGATTTTGAGTTCTTCATTAAAATTATCTATGTATAGAGAAACGTTGACTGATTTCTGAGTCGTGCTATTATAAGATGTTATTTTGTGTTGATACGGATGGGTAGAATCGCAATGAATAGTAATATCTGTTTGGGATGGTTTGTGATAAATTGAAAAATCATGTTTGTTGTTCCTTCTACTGATAGTCAAGTCCGAGAAATTGACTGAGTTCAAATTGTCTGCTTCTACTTCATTAGTGAAATTGGATGTTTTCATGAATTTTGTTAATATACCTATAAAATATCTAATTGTCTCTTAGTACCTATGAAACATACCGAAACGTTATCCACATATTTTTGCCAATACAGGAAATACTTAATCGAGGCATGCTAGAGACACGACTTCTCTAGGTTATCCATGAAAATTTCCGCAAGTAAATAATTAAACCTCTTGAAGAGGAATAAATATTGTTGTTAAATTGAAAATAATTTTGTTTGAGACATAATGACAGACAGTTAATGATTTCTTGTTTTAAAAC
This sequence comes from Leptinotarsa defecta, assembly GCA_015342085.1. Classification (NCBI taxonomy): domain Eukaryota; kingdom Metazoa; phylum Arthropoda; class Insecta; order Coleoptera; family Chrysomelidae; genus Leptinotarsa; species Leptinotarsa defecta. Next base: position 5,440 of record WOGO01003084.1, on the reverse strand, counting down.
TGGGTTCACTCGATTTTTGTCTAATAATTCGATAACTAAAGGAATAGCATCTACAGTAGATATGCTGGGAAATAGATTGTGCATATCGAGGAATATCAATTTTGCGTTGTCTAGTAGAGTGATGTTCTTTATTTTATTTACCAAGTCATATGAATTCCGTAAACTGAATTTAATATGAAATTTACCATGGTTCATGATGATACTGTTCTGATAGTTTCACTGATGGTGCAGTGACAAAGGAAATTACTGGTCTAATTGGATAACTCTGTTTGTGTAGTTTATTTTAATGAGTACAGTTTTGGAGTCTGAGGGTTCATCATAGGTAATTCGAATTTTTAAATTTCATTGATTCGAATTAAAAAAAAATCAATTGTGTATGGTAAAAATTAGTCGGATAAAGTTTCAGTATTCCAAAATTTGCTGAATTCAAGAAATCTAGGGTTTTGTGGACGTAATCATTTCAATCAATAGCAATGCCTGTATAGCATCTAGTGAATATCATTTTCGTTTATTTCACTTCGTATAGATTCCACAAGCTTCAAATCATTCTTATAACCACCGTCTTTTAAAAATTCTGATTTTATGATATGTGACGCCTGGTATTTATATAAATGTTATCTAATGTCCCTCCTAATGCCTTTTCTAATTCAGTGCCCAAAATTTCCTGTTATCTAGGGGTGGTTTCTTTTCTATTAGTGAATTCAGTTTCGTCATTTCATAGTTGTTTTTTTCATGGATGACATACCTTACTTGTTCTCTTACATTGGAGTCTAAAATGCTAAATTCTATAGGATGACACCTATGAAGTAATTCCGTGTGTATTAACTTGAGATATAATGTATAATTCCGATATCTCCATTGAAGATATGATTTTCTTCTGAGCGGAATCATTTGGAAACAATGAAAATCAATAAAGTTGAAAATTCAAATGTTCCAATGAATGACCAACATATGATCATCGATGTAGAAGTAATATAATATGCTCCAGGTAATCATTATTGAGGATGTAGCGGAAGTATATAAAAGTTGAGTAGTTGCTCTTGGAAGTTTTGATTAAGTATATACCTGAGTAGATAGTTCTCACTGGTGGTTACGTGGGGAATATAAAAGTTGGAGTAGATAATTTGTTTTTCAGTATGTTATTCACAACGAAAAAGCTACTGTGATAGCGAAACATGTCGTGATATTTTTGAAAATATTTGTGAAGAGATCGAATAATTTTCGGTGTAGTTTCTGAAATTACTATAGATCTTCATCATGAAACGGCCGAGTCAATCAGAAAATTATTCCCTAGTATTTCATGAATTAACTTAGTTATTCACTCATGAGAACACCAATTCTTACATCAATTCGTGGATTTTCAAAATACAATATATCGATGACTCATCATCTCTTTTTCCTATTTCTAAATTAGTCGTCATGGTTTTTCGTAAAAAATCTGAGAATTGACTAATTCTAAAGGTAATTAAATCTTACTGGTTCATCGTCAAATAACCTGTAACATTCCCGAACAAAAACTAGATTCTGACCCTATAGCTTTCATTTATAACTCCTCGGATATATTTACTAATTTTGTCTTCGCAGACTTTCCTTCCCAAGGGGTAACATGTGACGTCACGAAGTCTACAAATTACGTCACATACAAATGCCCATATATATCTATTAGAGAAGTAAATATGCGACCACGGCTGGTCGTGCAAACTTGTGATTGAGTTAGCCGTTCTCTTCGAGATTCTCACCCGGAGATCAAGCATTGATTAAACTCGCATCTATTCCCATACCGCACTTCTCATGAAGCCCAGCAAATTATGCGGATAGGATTTTTTCATTAGTTAGACTTTCATTGTCTAATATTATATAAGATAAATCCCTAAAAAAATCAATACAAATCGAAAATCAAAAAGAATAGCTGAAAATAACAAATATACCTATTAAGCAAAAAAAAATCTTAAAACGAAATTACAGTAAAATAAAGTATAAGTAAAAAATAGAACAAGTTACTTGATTACAGTTTGATTGTTAGTATCCAAAACCAAAAACTAAAACCAAAAATTGTTATTGCCTATTTCTCTATAGTAAATCTAAGGTCCAATATACAGAGTATATATAAAATATTCACATCTCTCCCACAAACGAGAGTGGGTGGGGGGTAGGATAAGGGTTGGTAAAGGAAAGGGGAGGATCAGCAGGAGACTGCCCAAAAGAGACTCATTCCAGCATTCAGTCTAAGACTGCCCGCTTCCTGCCGAGGCTTACGTGAGATTTATCAAGATGTTGCGATTTCAATACCTCATAACTAAGTGCAGTAAGTGGGTGTTACAGGATTACCACTAGCCGCCTGGAAAAAGTTCATGAAAAAACCAGGTAAGATTGTTAACATCCACAATCATCTTCGGGTGACGACTGTACTAATTTCTCCGATAGATTACGATTTATGGGTCATTCGAGTACTTTTACTTATCTCCTTTTTCCGTTCCACCGGTTTAGCGGGAAATGACCGTTTAGCGGCAGTTGGTCATTTTTCCCTTGATTAGGGTTTCCATATGTTGCGTATCTCTATGCTAGCTTGGCTGAATACATTGTTGAACAACATGTATGCGGCTTCTTTGAATTTCCTCCGATAACAGTGTTCTTCCCTGTGTATGATCTCAGCTTGGGACCACTCGATGTTATGTTGATGAATCAAAACATACTCTGCTATTCCTGATTTGTTGCCTTTCCCTTGCCGTGTGTGTTTCTTGTGCTCGGCAATGTGAACTTTCATGGTCTCTTAGTTTCACCGATATAGGATTTTCCGTACTCACAGGGTATATGGTAAATGCAATTCTTGGGATTTCAGTTCGCGTTAGGTGGCCTGGTTTCCGTGAGGCTGCTACGAATACTGCTTCCGGATCAGAAGTAGGTTCTGATGTTGTACTTGTACCCAATTATTCTTATCCTTTCCGATAATCCTCTGATGTAAGGAAGTGCAAGAACTGGTTGTGATGGCTTCTCGTCCTTGTGAGGCTCTTGCATTCCATTCATTTTTGATAATGTCTAATTCCTTCTCGACACCTTCCTTCGTAATACAGAGACTAAAAGGACGGTCTAATAGAGTCTTGATGATTTCTCTTTTAGTCGATTGATGGTGGTTGGATTCGTGATTCAGATACTGTCCCGTGTGAGTGGGTTTTCGGGATACAGATTTTTCCCACTTAGTGTCGGTTTTCTTCACCAATACGTCTAAGAATTGCAACTCAAAGAAGCCGCAAACACCTGTGAAGCGGAGAAAGGAAAGAGGAGGTGGGTGAAAGTACTCTTAAGATCCATAAATACTCATCTCTAAGAGGAATTATTCCAGTCATCACCCGAAGTTGATTATGGATTATAACAATCGAATCGTCGTGAAGTAACTTCGCTTGGTGTCTCGTATTTTTTATTTTTTGTTTTGTTTGTTTTTTTTTTCCTCGTATTTTATTCAACTGTAATTTCGTTCCAAGTTTTTTTTGCCTGCTACAATTGTTATATTCAGCTGTTCTTTTCAATTTTTAATTTGTATTGATTCTTTTAGGGATTTCAAATCATCTTATTTAATAATAGACAATGAAAGTCCGAACTGATGAAATTCATCATAAAACATTGTCAGTAACCTTCAAACGGGATTTTTTTGTTTTGGACCAATTTCGAAGGAATTGCATTGCATTCCAAAAATATTTCTAATCATAAATCCAAAGATATCTCAGCTTGAGACAAAATATAGTTGTGATAACCAGAATTATGTGTACGGCACATATTGAGAAGTATATCATTTTTCAACGCGGTCTCAATACAATTGTTTTAATTATATTCGTTAAATGAGTAACTTCGTTTTATTACATCACATCATATTATATTTATCTGTCATATTAATTAAAGTGAATGAAAGAGATATCCGAATTGAAAAATTATTATTGATGGAATCAATATTTCTGAAAATTTCTCAAAATTGTACTGCAGTTTCTTGACGTCTACTATTCTCTGTGGAGCACAAGGATAAATTATCGCAGTTGATATCCCAATTCGTTGGCGGATGTGAAATATTCGATATGGTCAGGACCAGTTCTTCACTACCTCGATCTAAGCTGATTTCAACTTATCTGATTAAAGGAATTGACTCGCTCCAGAAATATCGAATACCTTTTGAGTTTAAGCTCAAGTTGTTTATTTATTATCCTTGGGAATACCTTTTCTTTGCTTGGTATGTAGATCGAGAAATATGTAAAAGATTTCACTATGAATAACTTTTTTCTGGTAATAACATATCGCCAAGACAATATTGCATCATGTCGGTCGGTAGTCGGTCGGTTCGACGTGTTTGTTCACTCACTCAAATCGATCACCGTGTTGGTCGGTAGTTCAAACCCAAGGCTGAACGATCGATATTCACTTACCGTCGTTCAACCCGAATTAGGAATCACACGTTAAAAAGTAAAACCTCTTTAGTCCTTAGCTCGCACAAGTTTCGAATTCTGAGGGTTGTCGTTCGTAGGGGTAAGTAGGGAAAACAGATTTGTAACATAGTATATTATTATAATTTTGTGCACTCTATGGAATGGATACGGTTTCATTTCTGGAGTGGAAAGTCGAGGAGGAATACTCTGGAAGTTATTTTCTGTTAGGAAATAAAAAAATTTGATTTCGTTGTGGTAATTTTCAAATGCCATGGGATGCGTAAGTGATCCTAAAAAGTATCAAACTTCACAATTATTCTCAGTCAGATCCAGTTATTCACCTTTGACACCTTCCGTAGAGTGTCGACTACTTCCTATTTCCACTACATATCGTTCGAAAAATTTTTTTCTGATGTTGGTGACCTGCTTTCAGTATTTAATGACATGACCGCTTGATCTTCTTCGGTCTGAGTTACTTCATCGATGCCTTGATCGAGAAACATTTCTGTAGACTCCGATATCATTTGTTTTTTTTTCAATAATCTATCAGCAGATGTTTCGATTGATTAGCTTGTTACATAGAATAATTAATTTATTAAATTAATATTAATCACCATTATTATATTAATTATATTATTATATAATTAATATAATAATTGATATTAATGTATTAATAATAATAATTATTAAATTAATTAATGATTAATTGATTTGAAAGATCACCGTTCTACCTCTTTTTTGATAGAAAGAATTAGTATTGCTATTCAACGTGGCAATGCTGCTTCAGTACTTGGAACTATTCCTCCTTCACATAATTTTGATGAGATCATGCATTGCCCTAATTTCAGTACGGAACTGAAACCTCTTCGAAACAAGCCGAGATATGTGGATATTCATCAGTCTCCTATCAAGGTTAATTCACAAGTGATTGATCCACCTTCTTCTTTTTCAGTGCGGTCAGTGGACTCAGGTCATTCTTGCCCCCCAAATATGAGTTGCAGTCCTCGTAGAACTGGTTCCCTTTCAGTGGA
>WOGO01003083.1:0-14813 GCA_015342085.1 Leptinotarsa defecta | reverse complement strand
GTTTGTCTAATGTTGTATATATACACCATTGATTTAATTGGGATATATATGTATATTAGGGTTACCTATTTAAATAAAGATGTATCTATCTGTTGAAATACATTCGAAAGCGAGATGCGTCCGGCAAAATCGATGAAGGTATGGGGTATAGAGCACCAACACGTGTTGTCGATGAAGAAAAGGAACGAGAATTACCAAACTATTTGGTTCAATGTGCTGATATATATTTTGGTCCATCTATGAAGGGGGTGGGAAAATTAGCCTACGAACTTATCAATGAGTATAATTTATCACGACTTCAAACTTGGGAGGACAACGGAATGGCTGGTGAGGAATGGTTTCGGATGTTTATGAGAAGAAACCTGAACTGTCCGTAAGCGCCGCACAAGTTAGAAGCTATATAACTTGCATCCAACCCTCAGATTGGAAAAGATTAGACGGAAGAAAAGGTTCAAGAAAATTTTCAAAAAAAAAAAGAAAAAATACTGAGCAGGAATTGTCAACGGAAAATCATAAGAGGAAGAATGCTACTGTATTGTTTGCTTAGCACCATATTCAGAGAGCAGATCCGGAGAAAAGTGGATTCAATGTACTTCGTGTGAACACAGAACGTGATCTTAGCTATGTATGCCACAATTGCTACTCTGAATACTCTGATTAATCTCTAAGCTAAATGTTTTTTTTAAAGATAGTTCTCAATGTTTATTTGATTCGAGAAGTATTTTCTTCAGTTCATTTTGAATACCTACGTATTTGATTTAAAAAATATTTTATTTCAGCTTATTTAGCTGTTCATTTTATCATTAATGTTTATTCGATTTCAGAAATGTCTTTTATTGAGTTTATTTTTTTTTCAGAAATGTTTTCGTTAAGTTCATCCTGAAATTATTATCGTTATTTTTAATGTCATTAAATATTTACTATGCGTCAAAGACTGATTGATGTTGCCATAATTATTCATATAATTAGTATAGAATAAAGAAAATAACTTTTGTCCAATTTCTACTAAGTTCATCATTTGTTACGACGTGTTTCGATTTAATAGAACATTTTCAAGTAACTAATACATCAAGTGAAGATAAGTACCTAAATATACACTGATAAGGCAGGTACCTGAAGTAGGTACCTGAGATAACAAATGTTACCTAAATAATGGATCCTAAACTAGATATCAAAATTCACAAATTCAAAAGGGGGAGCTGCATGGTTCTAGTTGATCATTGAGAGTTTCGAAATTGGGGTTTCTGTAAAATGTATTTATTTCCAATTCTTCCAACAAATTCATCTCCCTTTCTTAATTGCACGTATGAAGAAATTTCATGTTTTCTTCATTTACTGTGTGGTTTGTTTCTTGTAGATATCTATACATAGCTGATTTTTTTATCCGATAATATATGCTCCCGGTATCTTATGTTGGAATTTCTGTCTGTCTGGCCTGCATAAGCTTCTGGATAGTCACCACATTCTAGTCTATATATGCCCGATTTTTTCCATTTATCCTTTTTGGGTTTTGCGTTGACTAACATGTTCCCTAAAGTATTCTTATTAGTAAATCATGTAACTAGGTTGAGTTTTGAAAAATAGGTCTCAACATAATATATTGTACATATTCTATATTATATATATTGTACAAAAACCCTAATTTCAAAACACTCAATGATCAACTGAAACTATGCAGTTCACCCCTTTTGAACAACTTCAACAAGTTGGCACTCTACGCAGACCCACAGCTCTACTGGCGAGATCCACTTACCACGCACAAGTCACCAGATACTTACAACAGCAAGCGGACGGATTAAAGGAATGGGCCAGTCGGGCGATACTGTTCACCCGGAAGCTGGTACACCCAGCAGAAAACGTCATTTTCAACAAACAAGAGATTCCGTGGACCAACGAAGCAAGATGCCTGGGAGTCCCCTCTACAGGAGACTAACGTTTAGGTCCCACATACATACATACGGCAGAGGGTAGGGCTGGCGAGAGCCTGCAGACAGAATATCAGTCCCATTATTGGACGCAGAAGTAACATGGGTCTCCAAGTGAAACTGCTTTTCATCAAGACCGTATCACTACTCATCATTTTGTATGCCTCCACTGCCTGGGGCTAGTATGCAGCGACATAAAGAAGCAATATCCAGATGTTCATGAACGCCTGCTTACGAGCTACCGTAAACACTTCAAGATACATACCTAACAGATATATCTTCCTGGACCTGGACCTTAACATCCACTATGTAGAGACATGCATGAGAGAACACGCCGAAAACGTATTCGAAAGAATAAGAACACATGCCAGTCCAGCGGTGCGTGTCCTACAGGGACGATCCCATATTTCGCGAAAGGGATAAACACATGAGGCCCACGATGCAGAACCAACGACCACCTCCGGCTCCGGTAAGTATGAAAACCTTATAAACAGATTACTAACATACACTTTCTTACAGATACACACACACACACACTTAGTTCGCGGTTAGGTTAAGAAGATCTCCATGCAAACATTACATACAGTAAAATTATGACAAACCAAAATCAATAGATAACAAGAGTAAAATCACATAAAGGTTGACTTCCGACAGCAAGAGGTCGAAAGTCGAAATATGCCTATCTTGCATCTTGCTGCCCATCGCAGGTTGAGAATGAGTGGGGGTGCTTTTGGCTACACTCAATGAAAAAAATATACAATATAATTCTAAAATTCATAATCAAATCTAAAATATCAATATAAAAAGTAGTAACTCTATTGATTCGAAAATTCTGTGGCAAAATAAACACTCCGGTTTGACGCCGGGGGGGGAGGGGGGTTATGAAAAAAAAGGTCAAAATTATTTGAACTAAATAGGGATAACGAGTTGGAAGAAATAGTCGTTTTAGGAGCCGTTGAAAATAATCCCAAAACGTCAACGCGAAATTTGAAAATATCAACAGGCTCACCAAAAACTCATATTAAGAGGATTTTTAAAAAACACAAATTCAAGCCATGCAGGACCAGAAGAGTTCATCAACTCAGACCAGGAAATTTTAAACGCCGCATGCCGGTATTTTCAACCGCTCAATTCTTATACTTGTGCACAACAAAATCCTCATTTTATTGTTGAGCAGAAAGGTCAAGGAATATTTGGATTCAGTGTGTGGAGTAAAATTATCGGCCCGTTCATTTATACTGGCACTTTCACATCTCCGAAGTATTTGGAAATGGTAGGATAAAATATCGAACTCCTTGTTGATGAATCGTCACTAATGGAGCTCAGAAAAATATATTCTTAACAAGATGGGGCTTCGCCTCACAACACTGAAATCGACACCAATTTTTCGGCTGCAAATTTTGGTAACAATTGGATAGCTAAATAAAGACCCAACCGTTGGCCGCCCAGGTCACCGGACCTAACGCCTATGGGCGTTTATCTCTGAGGAGGGTTGAAAGATCTTATTTTTAAATCGCTGACTAATTCTAGATACAACTTGGAAACAGCAGTGATGCAAAGTTTTGCTTCTCTCACTTCTATTGGACTAATTAATTCGTCAAAAAAACATTCAGAAAAGTTGTCGTATAGGAGAAGCTGGTAGACATTTTCTCTCTGAAGAAATATATTTCATTGTTTGTTATTTATGATTACTATTGTTGAAGTTTCATTTATTAATAGTAAATATAGTATAAATTGTTATCAGTTTTATTGAAATTATGCGTTTTAATTACTGCTGTAAAAATCTTTCTCAACCGCGCCGCGTCGCGTCATCCAAAGCCTACTTTATCAAAGTGTGTGTTTCAAAGTCTACATGAAAAAATTGAAAAAACTCTGTATTTCAAAGATGCTGGCAAGTGTACTGAATTTTTGGAAAGGTTATTTTGAGCTCTAATGAAATATTCACGAATATACAGAGTGTCTCATAAAAATATTTTTATCAATAACTATTGATTCACTTGATAAAATAAATTTCTTACACCATTGAATCCTAAGTAAAGAAGTGCTTCGGAAATGTTTCCATATAAAACAAGGAATTTTTGACAGGAAAAAAGTTACAGTAACTTTTCGAAAATGCACATTTTCGAAAAACATGCTGTAACTCAGAAACGATGATTGATATCATCAATATGCGGTTTTCACCAAGTTTGTCATAAAATTTTAACCTCAGACACAATCATCAGTTTTCATCTGTCTAATTTCAAAACAGGAGTATCCCCGTAATAGTGTCCAATTTGGCCCACTCTGTACAACTAACTGCTGTGATTCGAAAACTTAGTTAGTTTGTAATAAACGAATAGGATTTCTTGTCCGAATTCAACCTAAGTATTTTGAACATTGTCCTTGTTTTTGCATTTTGTGAAACCGACTTCAGTTTTTTCTCGGCATAGAGATAGCTGTATCTTTTATAAAATCCTCAAGGCAACACGAATCGTATTAGTAAAGTAATGGCACGTACACGTACTCGTTTAGAAAGTACTCCCTCAGATGATGAAATGGAGAAGCTCATAGGTGAGGTTTGTTCAAATTTCGCAAATCAAGTTGTAAAGAAACTCGAAAACAAATTCGACAAGGTGCTTGACCAACTCGACGATGTAACAAAGTCTCTAAAAGTGTTGAACCTTCAAGTGTCTGAGTATTCTGCTTCCATTTCGTCGGATGACAAGAAAATTGATCCACTGGAACAGCCAACAAAAATGAAATCTCTGCGAGTATATGGTTTTCATGAGCCGTGAGTGTGAAGATGTTACTGTAACTGTCTCAACCTTCAAAAAGGACATTTTCAAATTAAATATGAATAAGTTTACCTTTAGTACGAAAACCACGCCCTATACTGATAACTTTTTCTTAAAATTCTAAAAAAACGGAAACGGTGGTCGTTAAGGCAAAGTGTTCCTTGGAGGTGATAATATAAAAAACTTATTTCCTCAAGACCTCTAGAAATTGGATTTGTGTGTTTTGTGGTATTGCTTTCAATTTTTTTTCTTTATCTGCATTCCTTGGTATTTTTATATATTTTTTTCTGTAATGTAAAAATATTTCCCAAGTCATTTGATAAAAGGGATATTTCCTTAATTTTTTTCCTTTTTTGATGAGCGCCTTTTTACTGATAATAATAAATAATTCAGGCAATAAATACTACTTAATTTGAAGGGTTTCATTATCCTCACTTTCATTATTTTATACTACTATCAGGGGAACACTAGAAAAAATCTGAATCAGTCATTAACTGGAGCCTAACGTTATACTTACTAATACACTATGAAATATGAAAAAAAATAACTTTGTTAACTTGAACGTACACTAACTTCAAACAGGCTTTTATGAATTTCACGATGTCTTATCCTCTGAGTTTTTTTCAGTATTAGGTCTTTCAGAAACCTTGCTCGATTCGGCAGAAAATGACAGTGTGTATATAATTCCATATTATCGGTTAATAAGAGTCCATATGGAAGAATGAGAGAAAAGATAGCATTTTATATCCATGATAAAAGTAAATATGCGGTTGTGGAAAATAACTACTGTCATAACTTCCTTCAGAAATTGTAGGAGAAAAGCTATGTTTATGAATAGTTTGCAGCCTGCCTGCTACTAACTCGATATTCAATCTGGAGAACTTGCTAGTATCTTTTTAACAGAATATGATGTAACACTTTTCAGTGGAGCTCTTGATGTAGATTTACCGAAACCCAACAATTCAAATACCATACTGTTGATAAACATGCTTTTTAAGTATAGTATGCATCAAATTAATACTCAACCAACTAACTCAAAACTACCACCTCTTCGATTGATATTTTGATTATTTCTAACGAACTCCTAATAAAAAAAGCAAATATTTCTGATCCTTTTCAACTGATTGTTCCCTATACATCAAAAGGAAGGAGGAGGTGCCTCTCTATAGTAGAATTCGCGATTTCTCTCACTTTGATTATAAAAATAATCTACCTACTATTGACTGGTCTACCATTTATTCTCTCAATGAAGGTAATGATATGATTAATTTTTTAAATTAGTATGTGATTGAACTCTTCAATAAACATGCTCCTATTGAATCTGTCAGAATAAATAAATATCCCACAACATGGCTATGTGATGGTCTAAAGTGAGTGGGTCTATTCTACCCTCCAAAGCAACCCATAAGGGTTTATTGTGGCTTGGCTATCTGATACTTTGAAACTTAAGATGAAGCTGGGCGATAAAGCTTTTTCTAAATATAAGAAAAAAACTGGATATCCTGGGATTACTATAAAGATTTGTATAACCTAATAAATACTACTGGAATTTTATCCCAACACCAAACAGTTATTAATAACACCTCGACAAATATTTCAATAACCGATTGATCATCTTCAAGGGGAAGATTATTCTTCCTCTTGAAGATGATCACTTGATGATCGAAACACGTGTCGAGGAGTTAAAATAACGATTTGGTGTTGGGAAAAAACTCTAGTAATTTTCATTACTACACTAAAGGTACCAAACAGTGCATCACAAGTAACCTTATGAATGTAACATTTGTTTGAACTGAATAAATTTCAGGAAACTTTATTCACTTTTCAACTAAACTTGAAATTTATTTGATTTCAATATTTGAAATAACACTGCGCTTGTTGAGAGATGAATATATTCGTTATCTGTTAAGGGACCATTACACGTTCAGTAATAATGTAACTCCACCAGATCGTTATAGAAACATCATTACTAAAAAATTTCCCGTCATTTCTTGTCACGTTAAGAAGCTTTGAGGATTTGAAGTATTCATCTGCAATGTCACCGGCTTCAATAAATAGAGCTTTTCTTGAAATTTTAAATGTTATTAAACTGATTGATTACGAAATAATGATGTCCTTGCTTTACATGATCATTATTACTGACAGTATCCCCTCATCCTGCTAAGAATGACGCTCGAAAATCAAAATATCCGGATACGCTTCATTACCGCTTCAATATTTACAATCATTCCAGTTTCTTACCTTTACACATTCATTATTAATGTCATTATTTTCAGGTAATGACATTATTACTGAACGACGTATAATGGTCCCTTTACAATCGAACGCATTTACATTTCTGACTTGTCTCGATCCTTCGAGAAAATATTGCAACAAAAGTATGACTTGCGCAAAAATTATTCTTCATGAACGTATTTTAGAACTGAAATGTTAACTGGTTCGTACATGGAAGAGGGTCATAAAATAGATAGCCCGACACAGCTAACCACTAGCGGTACACTTGGAAAGGTAGAGTACCCGACATGCCCCCGGTCTTGGAAGTCTGGGTTTCAAGACTTCCAATCGCTATCATTTTTTTTTATTGAAGCTACACGGCTAACGCTATCCTCTCCTGGAATCAGCTCCTAGGCGCCATTTCATAATGGTAAAAGTATTGTCTGTCGCAAAAACTGATTGTCCAACCTGACGTTGTCCTTGATTTTTTCCATCTGAAGCGCTGTTGTAGCTCGCTTAAGCTTGTAGCCTACTTGTCCGGCACAGCACAGTACGGCATTAGGCGCGACGGATAGTAGCATCTCTCACTTGTCCAACTACAATCAGTATACTGAAGGTGCTATTTGTTCGATTTTAAGGGAATTTCAGTTGACATCGAGCGGTGACAGAAACATGGCTATCACTAGCAGTTCTGAAGAAGAAGTCGTCATTATAATGACCGCATCATTGCATGTAGAAGAAAATAGTCACAAAAAAGAAGGATGTGGGTCCATCCCATTAATCAAAAGAGGGTAAATCTGGAAGAGTTTCAGTATCTTTTCAACGACCTGAAAGAAGACGAGAAAATTTTTTTCCAGTATTTCCGAATGACTCCAAGCAAATTTTCAGAACTGGATATTCTAGAGCCTGCCTTGACAAGTAACACAATTTTTCCTCGTCCATTTTCATAGGTACCGTGTGAAACAGAGCTGTCAACTGATGGAATAGCAAAACAGAGAGTCAGAAACTTCCCAGGCACGTTTGGACAAGTTGGCAAGCGCTGGCCGGCGACGTACTCACTTAGCCAGTCTGTCACAGCACATACCGTTATTTGCTGCACAGGATCGGAGAGCTGTAATCCTTTCGGATGATCGGGGGTAAGGGTAGTCTAATCGTTAGGTTCAGAGAAAATAGGATTTAGGCCAGAAATTTAATACAGCCTCGATTTGCACCAACAATGTTTGGAAATTTTTGTAAATTAGCAATGTATTTCCTACAATTCTTTTAAATGAAGTTTGACGCTTTCCATTGTCGCTTCCCACATGCTTCCAAATGTGGGGAATTGGAAGGGATGAAATGCCAATTTATATGCAATGTTGAGGCTATAGATCTGAAATATTCGCGAAATTTTCTGACAAAAACACACCTAGTTCGGAGTTCATTGTTTGCACTGATGAAATTAGTTCAGATTGTTTTCCACGGCGTGAAACAAAACGTCTAAATATCTGAGTAAAAGCGCCGGTTGATAAAACGAAAAGCAGGTCGATATTTTAAAAAATTCGATGTTTTTGCGCCATGGTCGTTTCTGCCTTCAACCAATACTGTATAATATACCCCTACCTCACTGACATAAATCTAGTATTTGGCAAGTTGCCGATTGTGGATTGAATTAACTGGTTACTGAATTCACAACATTTTATACGGGATCTGACCATCTTTTTGATAAATTTTTGCGAGAAATAAGCCAAACATTCTCACGAATATTAGCAATCAATAATTGAGGACCTGCATATAAAAGAGGTTTATGTTCGAGAAATTAGAAATGTGTGATTTTTTATAATAAAAAGATTAGAATTGTTCAACCTTCCACCAACTTAAAGTAAACCATCTTTATCTAAAAAGGGATTTAAATTTAATAATTTGCTCTCCCTTTCCAACAGTTTACCTTCACTGAACCTCAGTAACGAAAGATTCTTCTCGAGAAATTTTCATTTATCAGTTTCGCATGATGTAAGTATGCCAAATTCGCGTTGATCTTTGAGTATTCGAAAGTTTTTTTGAACCTCGTGATGTGAGTCATGGTTGGTTCAATTTCCATGCTAGGAATGGCACGTTAAAAGTTAAGACCTCGGCAATCCTTCATTCATACACACACACACACATATGTTCACATTTTTTGATTCCGGAGTTATCGTTCCTAGGGGGGGAATTACTTACTTTGAAGAGTGACTTTACTAATTTTGAGACTGTTGGAACGTGTCACCAAACATAAAATTTAGTCAATAATTGTTTTTCAGCCACGCGATTGCCAACAAATGTATTTGATGAAGTTTTCAACCATCCCAGAACGATAGTGTCAAGTCTGTCCAACAGACTGTTATTGAATTTAATATTGAGCGATTCGGTCGCTTTGGTAACTAGACGCGACAATAGGAGCGCGACTCCTATTGTCGCACTTCATTTGATAATGTAGCAACTTGGATTTCGCAACTAGTAAATTTACAGAAACTTGATCATTCGCATTGCAGGAATTTATAAAAACACAAGCATCTTGTGAGGCATCGCCGAAGCCATGAATCTCAAAACCGAAGGGTTCACCGCAAACCACCCTGCGACTTATTTGAGGTTATTCAAATACTGTAACTCGGATAATTTTCATCTTGATGTAATACATAATACCAAAGGAATGAATAATCCGATTTCATATTGTTTAGATTTTTTTAATAAATTGCCAATATCTAAAACAGTTCATATATTTTCCAAAAACATTAAAGAAACTTTTTCAGTTCAATAATGATCCTCAAATTATAATTATATGAATGCTCATATTTTTTATTATCAAAATTTGTTTTCAATTTCTACTTAAACAATTCTATTAACTTCCTTATACTACCATAGTGTCTGTCTGAAAGTTTTGTATCAAATACTAGGATGATGAATTAATACTGGAGTTTTTTCCCAACACCAAATCGTTATTTTCAACACCTCGACACGTGTTTCGATCACCAAGTGATTATCTTCAAAGAGGAAGATTAAACTACTAACTCACGCAAAGCTAACGCTATTTATGCTATATAGGTATCCCATACAGGTAAACCATCCAGGTGTACCACCCATACAGGTATACCAACCTAAATTAATTTTACAATTTTGCCTTATCTATTATTTTACAATATAGTAATGGAGCAAAACTGTAAAATTAATTTAGGTTGGTATACCTGTATGGGTGCCCCATTACTATAATGTAAAATAATAGATAAGACAAAATTGTAAAATTAATTTAGGTTGGTATACCTGTATGGGTGGTACACCTATATGGGATATCTATATATTGCATAAATAGCGTTAGCTTCGCTTTAGTTTTTAGTTTTATCTTCCTCTTTGAAGATGATCACTTGGTGATCGAAACACGTGTCGAGGTGTTGAAAATAACGATTTGGTGTTGGAAAAAAAATCCAGTAATATTCATAACTACATCAAAGGTTCCAAACAATGCATCATAAGTCATTATTATTAATTACAAACTTAATTAATTTAACTTAATTAATTACTGGAAATGAAAAAAACTGTTGACGTATATGATCGCTACTCGTGCAAAACTAGCTAGATTCATCAGTTTGATACTAAATGAAAAAAATGTGATGATTACTAAAAGTTATCGAACCAAAAATTATTAATTGAAAAAAAAATTGTTAATTTCATGAGCTCGAGAATGTATCTACAATGCTATGAAAATATAAAATGATGAATTTTGGGAAGAATGCTAAAGTTGGCAGAAAATAATGAATACAGAGTGTTGGACGCTTTTGCAACTATTACGGGTAAGTCATTTCTCAAGTGGGAAATAACTGAAAGGAGTTTGTGAACTCAGTGTGCTAAGAATCTAAGAAAAAAATACAATGAAGATTTGGAAAATATGTTATAGAATTATCATGGGTAATTTTTCAAGTATGCTATGTAGCTGCCCGAGCCTTTAGTTATAGCTCAATCATAGAATTTTTGAATTGAGTATCTTTAGTAAGTTGCCTAATTTGCGGGGCATCAAAAATACCGGCTTTGATTTTATCCATAGTGAGCTGTGGGAATATTTAGAAAATGTGAGAGAAGCAGTCCCCATCTGTATCCGATGTTAACGTTAAGGTTAACTGTCCACGTTCACGAACCTTATCCATTCGCTACTCTTTCCGTTCTCGTCTGTCAGATGAACCTTTCCATTTCTCGTTTCTTATGTTCCTTGCATTCACGCCATCCAGTTTTATCAAGTTATATGTTCAGCCATTTCAGGCTCACCATAACTGCAGAAACATAGCAAATGCGGACCAAAGTTGAATCTGGCGAGGTATCCTGTGAAGCAGCCATGTCTTATAAGCAGATGGGTGGCCCTACACGACAGATTTGGTGATTCATACCCAACAAACTTACAGAATCTGTAAAATAGCCGCCTAGTTGCCCCAGTATACAATTCTCTCTGCCATTCTTTCCTGATGCGTTTTCACCTCTTTTTCTCTCTTCGTTTCTGCTATCCATTCTCACTCTGCCCCAAGTAATATTGAGCTCTCCCATAGCTTCAGCAGCCCCCTCATGCGCTTTCCTATTGCCAAGATTGCTGTTCTCATGGCCCTGTTTCTAAATCAGACAAGTCCGTGTTCCCCTCGCATTCCTCTCTCCTATCATTCTTTGTATTCTAGCTACTCTCCGTTCTTCCTGCTTTCATAAGATCCATAGCCACGGCAGAATCGCCTATCACTGTCTCACTCTGATTTATATCCCATATTCCGATCACTTTCTCAATCGCTGTAAATTCTGCTTCGTTCACACTGCTCTGCCTGGGGATTCTTTCGTTTCCCTATACCCATTCATCGTACGCACTTATGTCCATTCTTTCGTCTTATCCCAGCATTCACGTATACTTTAGTCATTTTTTCGTCCTCTTTCTCCTCCAGCAGCATTCCTTGCAGTCGAGGGAGTATTCTATTATCTCCTTTCACTCTGCCCTCAATCTTTCTCCTCCCATCAATCCTCCAATTTTGATGTCTAGCACTCGCTTCAAGATGAAGCGGTTCCATACCTTAGATCACACAGAGCGCAGCCGACGGCGCCGTCCGATGAGCCCCACATGAGGCAAGCAGAAAGGGCCTCTGTGCCACGCTCAGTTATCTCCTGATTCGACTGTAATGCACTCTACCCACCACACTTGTACTTCATACATAATGACAGGTTTGGCTAACCTCTCGTAGATTATTCTCACAAATTTTCTCCTCAGTCCAACATCCCGCCGGGTCTATCTTCTCAACTTGCCAGCTATCCCATTCAGTTTTTCTTTGTTCCCTTGTGGGGAAGCACAATTTCCAAGTACTTCACATTCATCCTCAGTTTTATCACTCTCCCATTCCCAGCCACATCCCGTCTTCCCATGCGTTGCAATCATCCCATACCAGCATTCACTTCTATTCTATGTCGCTGATAGGGTTCCCCTCGATGATAACTAGTTGGAAATTTGCGTACACCTGAGTATATACGCCTTATGCTCCAATACCTTCTCTCGCTTTCATATCCTTGATTCGTTCGAACCATGCTTTCATTATCAGTCAAAGTGTAGGTCCCCTAGGTAGCTAATATCTTACCTATAAAACTCATGCATACCCACATTTACCGGAATCCCGATACGCCTCATACATCTCAATCGCTGGTGCCCACGCGGTAATGAAGGTGTTTGACAGGTCCAACGTCATAACCAGACTATGTCTGCTTCCTTTCCTGATATCTTTCTCTCTGTTCATCATTTTCTCTACGGCCATACTAGTGTCCACTCCAGCCTAAAATCCATAACGATTCGGGGAGAATTTCAACTCTCTTCAGCACCAGATTTGCACTTTACCATGGGCCTGGGATTTCCGTCCTTTTTAGGCATCTATATAACCTTAGCGCTTTTCCATACTTCAGGGAGGTACCTTCTATCCATACAAGCGTCGAATATGTTTAGCATGGAAGCTCCCTTACAATCAGTCACCTCACGAATTACTTCGTTAGGGACCCCATCTATACCCATCGATTTCTCATCAGACGGCTGCTTCCAGTCATCCACCTGCGTGTCCCCACTTATGGTCAGATCGACTCAACTTTCACCCCTGTTGCTAGAGAAAAATTCAGGACTTCTGCTATCATTCTCAATCATATATCCTTTTTCCGTCACTCACTCTACTATATCCTCTCCCCTTTCTTCCGTGCTGTTTTCACTCCACGCTACATTCTAAGTATTCTCATCTCCCACCAGAATCTTTTTTCCTTCCCATTCATCAAAGATTCTCCTAATCCTCACATTTCTTCTTCTTCCAGGCTCATTATACAGTCATGATTCGTATACTCTTTTTTTCATGTTTTACAATTATGCCGATCTCATTCGTGCTCCTTAATTCTTCAGAGCTGAACTTTCAACAAAGATGCGAACCTTAGATAAAGGACTATCTTTCCCAGGGTAGTTCGTTCGCACGTGGTTCCTATATACACACTACTGCGGCTCTTTTCTCCTCACCGGTTTTCCGCAGCAGGGAGGTGGTTAAAATTGTTAATAATTCGCCCACCACATATAGTGCAATGTGTTGGAATGAACGAACTAAATAATATGGGAAAGCAAATTGCTCAATTTTTGAAGTTGCCAGATAGTAGAAAATACACAAGTCATTATTTTCATTGATCATTTACCAGGATAGTGGCAGACTGATGCCAACATAATAACCCATAAGCGAGAAGGTGGGTACAAATCGAATATTGATGAAAGTCTGTCAAGCAAATATAATGTTCCAATCTTTCGAAAACGATACAGCATCTACTACTAGCATATTTTCATCTAAAAAAAACAGTAATAGTACAAGATAATGTACCTGCCATTGATATTGCTGTCAATATGGAATTTTGCAATTATAACTAGCTATTAATTTGTGAAAAATATAGCTCAAAGTTGAATGGATATATTTTAAATTTGATAGTTGAAAAGTATAGTGTGCTGATCGTGTAAATAACATATTCCACACTCATGTGGAAGTTACTGTCTGCACAATATAGATGGAATGCTCAAAAAGATGAATCTTCAAATTTAGCGGGTAGGTACATTCGGTTATGCGGTTTTTTCATGTGGGTATACTCGTTTTGAACATATGTTCACATATTCAGCTGTTTAGCATGTTTACTTTGTTGGTAAAAGTTAAAAGTATTTTGCGTGCTCGGCTATTTTCCACTATTGATAACATTGAATTGAAGAATTTGCATCAAAGTTTGTATCATAAATGGAAAAAAGTGCGCAGCAACACTCGAGGTGTTGCCAGTGGCATAAGGTGATTATACTCTGAGTCAGAAAAACGTTTACGAGTGATACAAACTTAACAAAGAAGGTGGATAAGATGTGAATGACGACGCTCGCGCTGGACGTCTCAGCACATCAACAACCGATGAAAATGTTGAGAAAGTGAAGAAAATTGTTATAGAGAATCATCGAATCACTATTAGAGAAGTTGGTGAGGATGTCGACTTATCCGATTAGCTCTTGCCATGCAATTTCTTCGGATATATTCGACATGAAACGAGCGTGTGGCAGCAAAGTTCCTTACGAAATTGCTAAATTTTGGATTTAGATTTGCTCAAAACGGACCATACTGGTAACGAATCATGGATATGACATTGAAATCAAAGTCCAATCGTCCCAAAGAAAGAGCCCAAGAAAGTAAACACCAAAAAAAGCACGCCAAATTTGATCAAATGTTAAGGTTTTGTTTTTGTCCAGGTAAATTTTCGTTATGTGGACACCCGGCGATTTTGAAAAAATTTTTGACTGTACTTACGTATTTTGATGCGTAGATTACGAATCCGAAAGAAAAGAGCGGCGCTCTCCCTTATTTAAAATGTTACGGCCCTTCAAAGTTCAGAA
>WOGO01003082.1:0-14815 GCA_015342085.1 Leptinotarsa defecta | reverse complement strand
ATCATGTGAAAAATCTTGGTTAACATTTGGACTCAAAATTGGGATTCGACAAACATGTTACTTCTAAACTGAAAACGGCATACGCAGCTCTGAAATTGTTATATCCTCATCGAAATGAAATGAATTTAAAAACAAAAAAATGTTATCTAACTCGATGATTTTATCACATTTCAACCACTGTGACACAGTTACACAGTTTATGGTCCTTTTCTTCGGAAATCTGATGCCTTTCGTATCCAAATGGTACAAAATTCATGTCTACGTTTAATTTATAATCTCAAAAGAAGAGATAGGATTTCGCATAAACGTAAGGAAATGGGCTGGTTAAATATGTCTGAGCGTCGTTTATATTTAACAAGTGGTATATATAAGTAATAATTATCTATATAGGTTATAGGTACTCATTTTATTATAACTAGGTCGGTTTTCATTGATGATTTATAACAATAAACAATAAACAATTCATCATTATTATTGTTATCATTATTAAACAGTGACTTTTTCGGGATATATTGGACGCTCTTGGATCCCATGTGGATTGGTATCGCCAATTACTTCAGAGCTCATTCAGCAAACGGATGTCGTTTTCTATACCCATTTACCTTCAGTTCCTGGGTTAGTTGAATTTTGTAAGGTGGCAGGCCCAAGTTACATTGCAAGTTTCGGTAAATTGTGGTCTGTGAAAAGTCGAGTTTTTGTGAGCGAAGCGAAATCAACTGCTTCGGATTCTCCTGCACACTCTCACAGACAGCGGCGATGTTTTCGGTAGGTCACGCGTTTCGTCGACGTACGGGTGTTGGTCGATCGTTTACCGAAACAGTAGTTTCAAATTTGTTCAACACATTGCAAATAGTCCTCTCGTAAAATGAACGAAGCACGCGGTAAGTTGCTCGAACAGAATACCAATTCTGATTAAACAATTCTATTATTTTTATGTGTTGTTGAATGACATATACGTTCATGTTGATTTGACAAAGCAGACAAATTGGATGAGTACTGATTTGACAGATGTAGCTTCATCAAGATTGCTGTTATCAATTATCAAAATTCGGAAGTCCTTGGTGGAACACCCTTCATTTATATGTGGAAGAGCTAATGTACCAAAAATATTGATTTTTTCCAATTAAAACTCAGAAACAAATTTCATAGAACCAATAATACTTAAGTGCATTTTTTGAATACAATGAAAACATAAATGCAGTATCTGATTGATAAGATTTATATAAGTTAACTTGTATTTAGTGTCCAAAATTATATATTGGACAAACGGAAAGAACTTCTTTCCACAAGAATGAAAGAAGATTGAAATATATTTCAGATGTAAAAGTTGATTCAATACTTCGTTACCATAATATCACGAGGTTGTATGTACTGATTATTCTAATTCAGAAAAGTCTAATCATTAATGAGGAACTCATGCTTCATTGATTCTCTGTATATCAAACGGGCACACCACGTATTTCTCACAAGTTATGAGAAACCAAGATTTTCGATCTTGTTAACAACGCCGGTAGATGGCGCTATTCAATCAAATCCTAACGTCCCCGGAATCATCCCGAATATTTCACGTCCCTCCAATAAAATAGAAAAAAGCCCATTCTCGCGTGGCTATAAAAATAAATTTTATTGTTATACCTCTTCCGATCTCCGAACTCCGAAAAAATCTGTTTCAAGAATACGAAAGGAATAGAATTGAAAATTGCCGTCGAACCGATCGATAGTTCTCGTGTGTGTGAAATATTGTCTATTTTTAAAAACATTCTTTCAGGTTTCCGCCGATTTCACGTGGCTCAATCCTTTTCGGCTTTTTTTATGATCGCGTTCTCGAGGAACTATTGTTCCCGTCTCCATTGTGACAAAACTGGAGGGAATTTCTGTAAGGGACCCTCAGTGATTCAATCTGAAATTGGTTCAGGGATCAATTCGTTTATTTTCATCTGGGATACATGAAAAGTGGTGATAACTAAAGAATAATGATAATCACAAGATGATTGTTTCCCGAAATG
Source organism: Leptinotarsa defecta (assembly GCA_015342085.1). Classification (NCBI taxonomy): domain Eukaryota; kingdom Metazoa; phylum Arthropoda; class Insecta; order Coleoptera; family Chrysomelidae; genus Leptinotarsa; species Leptinotarsa defecta. The sequence continues at coordinate 12,809 of WOGO01003082.1, read as the reverse complement.
CATACAAACGTTGAAAACGTGGAGGGTGCGATAGCTTTCACCGAGTTTTAGGGCGAGTATTTCATTCAAACCAATAAATTGATGAAAAAATTCATGGCTAGGTCACCAAAACAGAATTGTTCACCGATAAAACGCTTTTTCCGAACAGCAACAAAGCTGCCATTATTCTTAATCATACGTTACTTTCAAATTCTATTTATGCATCATTCTCAAAATTCATGTATCACTATCCCTGCCCTAATCGAATCGAAACAATAATATCAAATATTCGAATGTGATCATGACTGAATATTAAAACTTTGCATAAATTTTCATTTCTGTTCTTTTTATCAAAATTAGGCCTTTTGGGATAGTAAAAATATAAAATTTATTGGTTCATAAATATTACCTACACCGCGCTCCTACCAAAATACCAAATTTCAATCGCCTGGTCTTTCGCCAAATTATTGAATACGATTCTTGTAGCTATATAAAAAAAATTGTAAAAATTGTTTCACGAACAAGATTACAGATATTCCTTGTCTTTTTTTCCAAAATCATCTTAATATTGGAAGCATTCATAACTTGAAGAATTAAAATAGACTAAACATCTTTTTTTCTGTCTCTGTGTGCAAGTTTATAATAATAGTAGACTGAAATATCATGCAAACAAAATTATAACTCAAATCAAATTGAAGAATAATGAAAATGTCGGAAAAAATGGATAACATTAGGGTTATCAATATCAATAAGTGAGAAAACTATTGATTGAAAAAACCCAACGACCAACAACTCAAACAAATATACAATGATTACAAATGCAATTTGAATGAACTTACAGAAAAAGCGAAGAAACAATATTTCTAAAACGAAATCAATAAAAATAGTAACAAATCAAGAGGCTTTGGGATATTATAAATGAAATCTGCAATAACACTTGTTCCAAAACAAAAATAACTGAAATTTTATTGAATAATGGTGATTTAACGAAAAATAAATAGGTAATTTCTGATGAATTCAATAAACATTACAGTGAAATAGGGCAAAAACTTGCTGTCAAAATAGGAAAACTCGATTCTTTCAAAGACGAAACAGTTGAAATAAATAAAAATATATTTTCATATCCGACAGACACTGGAGAAGTTTTACAAATAATCCAACAGTATGGATTCAGAGAAGCAAGATCTACAGAAGATGCAATATTGGAACTACAAGTCATATCTACAAATCACTCGACAATTCCATCCAAACCATCCCCTTGCATTTTGCCTATTAAAAATAGGTAAATGCAATCCGAATTGTTTCTTATCAATGTCTTGATATTAAACGTGATATTCTGTGACAAAACAGATGAAAGTGAAAGAAGTTATTCATGAATTATACAGTGATATAATAAAATTTTCCGTGTTTGATACTTTCAGAAAGTTTTTGAAAATAACGTGAATGGAAAGCAGAATTGCCAATTTCGAGATTTATAATATTTGGTTTTCAATTGAAACGGAAGCGCTCTTGATTACTTCCTAAAAATGATAAACACCTCGGCTCCCGCCAAAAATTAAATGTAAATCACAGGTTCTTTCGCTAAATTACAGCATGAGATTTTCGGCACTGCATAAAAATAGCATTTTTGTGAAATTCTTGTTTACACTTCAGCTGATCTTAGAAACACTGCAATGAAAATATTGTATCTTAAGTTGATTCGATCAACTCAAATTAACAAGGCTCAACTATTTACCTGTATCCAACGCATAACATTTATTACATTTGTAATTTGTTTCGTGTTGAAGTTGCTGTGTTTTTCTTAATCAGTTTCGTATGGTAACTTCTTATTGTTGTCGTTACTATAATCACCAATTCATTGAAGGAAAGAGCAATTTCATTTGTCATATGTAGATGAAGAATTCTGCCATTTGTTGGGTTAGGTTAGTATCTCATGTACTGAGTAACCTTTCAATGGAAGCATCCATTATTATTATCATTTTTACAGAGAGGAGATGTTGAATATCTGAAATAATAATTCTTTTTGAATCATAAGCTCATTGCAGAAGTAAATTGATGGATGTAGCTGTTACTACGTGATAGGAAATCATAATGAAGAAATGAGAATCAAAATTCAGAATTCATTCGATTCTTCTATTTGAACACAACTATTGGCTACTCAAAAAAATTGTTATATCAATTGATTATCAGTTGAAACAGACAAATATATTTTTTTATAAGTCGTCCTTCAAGAGTTGAAAAGATTTGTTTTTAATCAAAGTAGGATGAGTAAAACATGGTATGAAATTGAAAGACTCACAATTTTCAAAAGCAGATTCGACATCCTGGAGAATTATGATTTCAGCTGTAGGAGAGTCGAAATTAAAATTTTTACCTCACAAAATTATGGACGCTCGCCAAAATATTACATTTGAATGACCAGTTCTTTCGCCAAATTAGAAAGTGAATTTTTTCAGCTAAAAGTAAAAGAAGTTTTTCATAAAGTAGTTGTTTGTGAAGTGGTTGGTAGATTTGACATCCTCGAGAATTATGATTTCAGCTCTAGGAGAGTCAAAATTAAAATGTATACCTCATAAAATTATAAACGCTCGCCAAAATATCGAATTTGGGTGACCAGTTCTTTCGCCAAATTACAGAGCGTATTTTTTAATGGCTAAAAAAGAAGGTTTTTGTGAAGTAGTTGGCAGATTTTACATCCTCGAAAATTATGATTTCAGCTCTAAGAATGTCAAAATTGAAATTTATACCTAATAAAATGATAAACGCTCGCCATATCAAATTTGAATGGTCAGTTCTTTCGCCAAATTAGAGGGTGATTTTTTTTAAATGCTTAAAAATAAAAGAAGTTTTCTGTAGTTGTTGTAAAGCAGTTAGCAGATTTAACATTATCGAAAATCATTATTTCAACTGTAGGAGAGTCAAAATTAAAATTATCACCTCACAAAACTATAAAAGTTCGCCAAAATATCAAATTTGAATGGCCAGTTCTTCCGTCAAATTAGAGAGCGGAATTTTTCGATGCATAAAAATAAAAGTAGTTTGTTGTAAAGTAGTTGTTTGGTTTCTAGTTGGTCTTAGAAAAACTTCAATAAGAGTATCATACTTTGAGTTGTTTCAATAACCTCAAATCTAGGAAGATTAACTATTCATTTGTATCCTTTTCATAATATATATTTCATTTGTCATTTATAATTGTGTTTCAATTCAAAGCTTGTATTGGAAACATATATTTCAACATATCATATTGCAGTCATTTTATTCCCTACTCAAACTCAGCAATCAGCCCAATAAAATTCTTAATTTGGATTTGAAAAACTTTCAAATATATTGCGGCTCACATTCGTGTTGATTCTATTTATTCGACATATGTTGGTTATTTGAATCAAACATGCTAGCTATTACTATTCATATCATTATAGGATTATTGATACCATTTACGTTGGAACTATATTTTTGAAGCCTTGTGATACATGAACTTTCCACCCAGAAACTTCTACCTCATGTACATCGGCTCATTATTTTTTTTCTGTAAACATTTAGTAGACTTTATGATTCAAACTCTCTCGTAATACATTGCTGACGAGCTGACAGCTATACTGGCATTCAGAGGAATAAAATGGTAGATCAAACTGCGGAAAAAATTAATTACAATAATATTACTATAAGACACTTTTTCCACACCAGAACTGAAGCACATTTCGCTAACAAAGCTGCTATCATCAGTAGACAAGTGAAAGTAAATCTCATGTATGTTGAAATTAGTTTTTCCGTTGACCAGCTAGCGGCCCCTATGGACGACATCTCTCCAAAGTCAAGACTTGCGTGAACTTATAACTAACGAGGTCTAACCTTTCAACATGTGATTCCTAACATTATGAAACAATGACATTAATGAAGGTGCTCGAATGAGAATCATCATCATGTCATTATTCGTAGAATGTATTCCACATACTCCGCTTTCAAAACTTTCGAGGGTATCTAGAAGCCTTTTGTCATGTACCGGTCTCACTGATTTTGAATATTTCTCATTCATTCAGTTCATGGTCGTTTCCTGAAGGGACACTAGATTTCTCTAGTCTACGAAACTGAGTATGTGAGATATGTTCTTTAAAAAGCATTTTTATCGTCAGATCAGGTTGATCAACATACTTATTGTTGCAATCTTTACAGCTTATACCATGAATCTCAGAGATTTCATTTTCCGTCAACCTGTCTTTTGGGTTGCCTGATGCACATCGATAAAATCGTTGATCATCTTCATGTTTACCACGAACGACAATTGAATTCGTGAGGCATTCGAATCATCGTTATAGATTCGTCTGAATCGACATGACCATGTTATGCTAACTTGGTGGCAAAGATTACTTCAGTTCATATCTGGGACTCCAAAAAGTGAATTCATAAAAATTCTTACACACTTCTACTCACAGAAGAAAATAATTGATAATAACTTGTCTGCGAAAACCAATAGTTTCATTTTCATTTATACACAACAATCTGGATGAGAACTCTGCAGTACATGATAAACTACATACGGGCATATTGAGCTGTGAGAATTTGTTGAACTGGGATAGAGATCCAGACCCTATTTAGCCTGCAAGACTCTATTTAGCTGCGACAACGAGGAAACGTTAAAGAAACTATTTCAAACTATGTACAGGAATAGACATACATAATGACCTCAGTATTTGACATCCTTCATTATTATTCAAATAATATCACAGAATTGTTTTGTCAATGATTATAATTATAGCTGTAAACTGTTCATTTCATCAGTATTCACAAAAAATGTGAAATTAATCAGTTTCTGTTTGTTCCAGGTTCCTGGCTATACGTCAGAATGGGTGACTCCTGTGGAGCATCAACTAGAAAAAAAAACCGGAAGGCTAGAGCTCTCCGGGGTCGGTGGTAGCTGGGGTACCCTGAGGCTCCGGTGCGAAGCCACTCTTTTTAGGTTATACCGTGCCAACAGTCTGGAAGTAGAAATCCGACCGGACACTCCTCAACCTGCATCTGTTCTGCTCATGGGACCAAGTAGCAGAGGTATGAAACACAATTTATTAATCACATACTTGCGGTTAATTCGTATCGAGAGATTTGTTATCCTCATGTTGAATCGACATCAAGTTTTTAGATAACTTGATACCTTATATGAACTGAAAGAATTTGAAGTTCTTATTCCGATACTGTTGTTTTTCATATATAAGTCAATGTTCATAGCAGTTTTTTCGAAAGTTTTTTTGTTCCAACCAGTGCCCAACCAGCGCAACATTCAAAGAAAATGAAGAATATTATTAACAATGCGAAAAAAATTCAATAAATGTCAACCAAAACTTAAAGTATTATTCAAATTTCTATCGCTTTGCACCGCACTGTCCGCGAAACTTGACTATCCCGATAGACGAGTGGATGCGGCGTTAATATTTGGCAATCGAAGGAGATAGAAAATACCTCGGAATTCTATCGAAGCCGATAGCATTATTTTTTGCCACGTCTAGAACGCCAGCGAACATCGAAGAGTCGAGAAAAGTTTGTCGGTCTGTGTGCACTCACAACCATGTCATAATTGGTTTATGGTTATCTGTGGCGGCCCGCGTCATTTTCTTTAGGGCATAATTTACAACACTACACCCTTCCCTGAGGTTGTTCGCCCCGAATACCGTTCCAAAAAGGAACATCGCAACCCAAGTAAGGACTCTGTCCCTCTATGTGGACAACAACTTTAGTCTTGCTTCTGGGTGACAATTGGATTCTGTACACCAGATCATTCATTTTTTCTATTACCAAGTAAGGTCCTTGCCATGGTCTCTGCAATTTGGGGCACAAACCTTTTCGACGTTGGGGTTGGTAGGGTCAAACCGCATCGCTCTCCTAGAAGCTCAACGGCAGCGACTCCTTGTCGAATCTTATCTTCATCCTGCCGCTGGAAACCTGTAATTTGGTTCTGGCAAATTTGTATACAGTTTCCAGTCTCTTCTTCGGGTCATTCACATACTCTGATAGAGATACCTTTTGGGATTAATCGGATACGTCTATCGAAAGCTTCAGTTCCCTACCAATTGACAACATGGATGGTGTGTAACTTATCGCGTTATATTGGGAGCTCCTGTATGCCAACAGGAAATGAGGAACCAATTCATCCCAGTCTCTTTGGTTTTCAAAGACAAAGATCGAGAGGTAGTTATTTATGGTGCGATTATGCCTCTCGACCATTTCATTGGACTGTTGGTGAAGAGTAGTTGTTCTTCTTTCCTTTATTCCTAACAAAGTCATCATTTCCTTCAATAAATCCGCTTCGGAGTTGCCTCCCCGATCCGAGTGAAGTTTTTGGGATAGTCTGGCAATAACATTCTACAAGAGGGCTTTTACCACTGTTTTAGCCTCTTCGTTGGGTAAGGCTACTACTTTAGGCCATTTGGAGAAATAATCTCCATCACAACCATGAGGTACTTGTTACCGTTTATAGTCATAGGAAGTGGTCCCAGAATGTCAACTGCAATTCTCTCGAAAGAGCACCCACTGAGGTACTACTTCAACTTTCCTCTTTGCCCTATCTTCGGACCCTTTTTCAAAAAGCACAGGTCAAAGCGTTCACACCACTCTTTCATATCTCGACGGCAATTAACCTAATAGTACCTCTCTGCACTCTCGCTAGAGTTCTACTTAATCCGAAATGCTCTCCAGTGCGACCATCGTGGAGATGTTCAAGGATATTCGGGATGCACGGCTTTGGAAGTATTATCTAGAATTGGTGGGTTCCTCTATCCGGGCTTCTCCATTTCCGAGTGGGTAAGTCATCTCAAATGCACTTGTAGTCCCATTGGAGACAGTAATCCTTTTCCTGCCGGCCGGGTTTGAATATCTCTTGCCATTCCGGTCTCAATTCTTTATCAATCCATTCTCATACAGTTTTTAATACCGGATCCTCCTTCTACGATGATATCTTACCTCATCCTGAAGGTAGTGTCACCCTCAAAGGCTGTTAATGAGTGTACCACGTCAAGGTCAGGTGATTCCTCAGATTTTCTGTTCGTATCCCTAGACAAGGGACCCTTACAGGTTGCTGCTACCCTTCGGGTTAGAGGGAATTCGAAGCAGCGGGAGGTAGGGGTGCTTATCTCCCTATCAGAGCTGACCATGAAGGATTATCTGCCCGCTACCCTGCCACGTCTGGTGGAAACCTCTTCTCCTGGTAACTGGGTATCCTTGTCCTCCTGGTGTTGACAAAACTTACATCTTTCCACAGTAATCCTTTTCGGGTCCGGTGATTCTTTCCGAAGTTTCCGGGGAAAACCTTCTTCAAACTTTGTGTCGACACCTTCAAGCTTTTTTCGAATTCTTCTTCAATTTTCCTTCCAACTCCCTCAAGCTCCTCGTCAAATTTTCTTTGGACCCCATCAAGCTTCTCATCCACTACTTTTTCCAATCCTTCCTTCGTTTATTGAAAAGTTTTTGAGTCTTCAAATAAATGAAGGTACATGTGATGGTCTGTTTCTTGTTTCGTCTAAATATTTACCAATAATCAACAATATTCCTCTCTGTTTCTTTCTTATTTATCCAGAATAGTCAGTCATAATTCGAGATCTTCCATTCAGCGTAATCGTTTTTTCTTCCTCCATCGTTCTTCATACTCCGCCAAGTTTTTTTGCAAAGCCCCAAACATTTTCTTAAGTTCTTCCATCTCGTCGTAATCGACACTCCTTGTTTTCACGATGAAAGTTTAATGCAATATTTCGCCCAGAAAAATAATCCCACTGTTTGTTTTGTTGCATGTATCCTCATGTCTAAACAGGTACGTTTATAATTGCATATCAGAAATACATAAACTATTAATGGAAAATAAATACAGTTAATGGAATTGCCTGATGTCATCACCAAATGGACCAACTGATTTGTAAATAATTCCGTAATTGTAATATTCAAAACAATAAATCAACATGGACGTTAATTGAAACATGGAAACGTTTGATTTTTCATTTCCATGATGAAAATGATTCCAAATTGCAACTCAGTCGAATTGCAAACGTGATTAACGTTATTATTTTTGAATAATCATTCTGCAAAACAATCTCTTGTTATGTTTTGAAATGTATGCCGCCAATGAGTTCAGTACAGAACAAAATATTCATCAAATATATTTGTTTGGCTTTGCATTTGGCGCCTACGCCCACAGAACGCAAAACCGCATAGTTTCGAGAACATGTTTAGCATTGATCAAAAGGGAACGTAAAAATTGTTACAAAAATGAAATAAGTCAGGAGAAATACATACGTCAAGGAGAGATACATACGTACATACAAGGACCGGCTATTAAATAACGAGACTGCGCGCCTAGAGGGCGCCCCAAAGGGGTGGGGAAAGAAACGAGAAGTGCGTTGGGTATCTGAAAATCTTCTCTATGCACGCACTAAAACACGTTTTCGTCACTATCATAGTATTTGTGCAGTGGCGGTTTGAAACGAACGTGTTTTTTCTCGTGGCGAAAACCATCTGTGACATCAATCTCAAATTTCTCGTTAAATTGAAAAAACTCTGACTGTGTGCTATAAATTATTGCAAAAGGCATGTAGGGACAATTTTTCATCTCGTGAGCGTGTTTTTGAGTGGTGCAAGCGCTTCAGTGAGGGCCGAGAAAGCACTGAAGACAGCCAGCGTCCAGATCGCCCTGTCACTGTTTCAACTTCGGAAACAGTGACCAAAAGCAACCAAATTATACGTGCAGATCGTCGAATGAGCATCTGGATGATTGCCGAGACTGTAAACGCCGACAAAAAAACGGTTACAAAAATTCACATGACAAAAGTTGGTGCCATAAAAAAAGCTCTTGCGTCAACAGGTCTGCTCAGAATTTCTTGAAAGGAAGATCCCGGACTGAAGAAAAACATTATTACTTGCGACGAAACGTAGATTTTTCAATACGATGTGGAAACGAAGCGGCAATCGATGCATTGGAAGACGCCTGAATCGCCCAGAATCAAAAAAGCAAGGATGTCCAAATCAAAATTCAAGGCAATGTTGATAGTTTTTTTTGACATTAACGGTATCGTGATGACTGAATGGGTTCCAGATAGTCAGACCGTCAGTTTTGGCAACACTGCGAGAACGAGTTCGTAAAAAACGGCCCGACTTGTGGAAGAACAACTCGTGGATTTTGCACCAGGACAACGCACCTGCCCATAACGTGCTATCTGTGAAGCGGTGTTTGGCTGATAAACGCACTCCAGTGCTTGAACACACGCCGTACTCGCCAGATTTGGCACCATGCGACTTTTTTTTTGTTTCCTAAGATAAAATCTGCTTTGAAAGGGACCCGATTTGAGTCGATGAAAGCGGTAAAGCAAAACGGCAGAGCTCCTAAAGGCCCTCATCATAGAAGACTTCCAGCACTGCTTCGATCAATGGAAATAACGTATGGAAAGCTGTGTGGTGAGGGGAGGGGAGTATATTGAAGGGGAGCATTTGAATGTGGAATTGATTCGATAATAAAACCCTTTTCGTAACCAGTCTCGTCATTTAATAGCCGGACATCTGCCCTTATTTAAACACAATTTTTGTATTTATTCACTCAGTATTCCAGTATTCATAACTCAGTTGAATTATATTTGTTTAATGTGATACGCTTATTTATAACATTTCTTTAGAATATTCCCACATTTTTTGTATCAAGATGCAGAAGTGGAAGGCCAAAAACTTTCTTTCCGAAATAACTCTTCTTTTTTTTCCATTTTACTGTATATTTACTTGAGTATATTAATTTGAGTATATTAATTTGAGTATATTAATTTGAGTATATTAATTTGAGTATATTAATTTGAGTATATTAATTTGAGTATATTAATTTGAGTATAATAATTTGAGTATAATAATTTGAGTATATTAATCGAGTTTCTTGATATGATTCAAACACCAGTCAACAAATGTCGATTTTAACCTTTCATTAAAGATATTGGTCTTTCGAGCCAGATTCATCAAAACTAGACTCTAACTTTGTTTGAATACAATTTCAGCACCCATGTTCCGTCAAAACCTGCCGCCTCCCCACTGCCTGCCCCCGATGAATATGTCATCGAATCGCGGCGGCTCATTGCGGGGACGACCGATTCCGTCCAGAGGCGGTCAACTGCAAGTGGCCGGAGTTGTCGTAGGATCCTGGGGTGCAAACTACGGTTACCAGAACAGCATGAGGCAGAGTATGATGCCTGGCGGCGGTTTTCCGCCCAGCAACAGAGGACGCGGAGCCGGCGGTTACGGTCGCGGTAGGGGTCAGAATCGAAGGCCTGGAGGAGCCCCTACGTTCCCCGTTCATAACAACAAGAAAAATCAGGTTAGTGATTGTGGTTTGTGATTGACTCTTGTTTTACTGCGCTGCGGTTATGGTGATTGCGGTTTCTGCTCGTGTTTTTTAATAGTCTTCAAAAGATTAAAGTGGAATAGGGAGCCTTCAGTTGTTTTTTGCTAAAAATAACTAATTCAATCGATGATTGATTCTTCCTGGGAAGACCATTTTAAACTGATCAGGTTCCTTTTAATTTCTATGTTACTCATTAGAAAACTTTTTATTTTTCTGTTGCCTGATTGGTTAATATAGTTTTCTATCAAGGTGGAATATTCACAAATTAACAAATGATGTGACAAAATTCTCGTTTATTTTTATAACAAATAGAAAGTCAAAGTTGATAAAAGATCAAATGGTATTCAATGAACAGTATATGAAATTTTTCCTTAATATTTATGAAGGTTGTCGCTTCCCTAAAATCATAAAGCCTTCAGAAATTAATCAAAAGACTTGAAAATTGAATAAAAAATTGAGAAAATAGTGAATTTGCCATAAAAAATCACAACATTTGAATAAGATTTGTCTAAATAATGCATTTAAACTTGTCGGTAAAACTTTTAATAAAAAAATTTGCCTTGATATATCACAACAAAAATAATTTACAGGGTACTCTAAAAGTTGGGAAACGTCAAAAATTTCCTTCATCTACCAAGCGATTTTTTTATTGATAGCTTTTCGATAGCTATCAGGAAATGAGAAAAATTTGGTATTATGATCAATAAGTTTTTTGTGCATTATTATTACACACTTGATAAGTTTTAAAAAAATTCAGAGAATCAATTTATGTGACCGTTCTAAGATTTTTAGTGCACACGTGAAATATTTAGTCGAGTTACAAATATGTAACTTGGGGAAATGGCGTCAATTGTTATTTTTTTCTTTTGTTTTAATATGACTTGCTTCAACTCTAGAACTCGAATCTTCCAAATTGGTTTGTGTGAATGTTGAAGCAAAAATTGAAAGTTGCATAACAGGTGCAGTCTTTTTTGAGTTTCAATGAGCTGTGTAAATTGATGCATACAAATACTTCAGTAGATAAATGTATTTATGTAGTTTATAATATAGTGCTTTCATCTGCAGATGATTTAAAACTTTTACTTATTATTAAGACCTCATTGGATGCCCATAAGCTTCAGTGTGATCGTGACAATCTATCAAACTGGTGCTCCTTAAATGGCATGGACTTGAATGCCCCAAAGTGCCATGTCATGCGCTTTTATCAATACCATGTACCATTTACCACTTTTGATTATACTTTAAATAGCCATGTCTTGGAGTTTGTTAATCAAATGAACGACTTTGGGGTTGTTCTCGATCCCACTTCGAGCTTCAATCTACATATACCCACGGCTATCCATAAAGCCATGAAAATGCTAGGGTTTATCAAACGGCTAATCCACGAATTCACTAACCCAACTGCTATTAAAGCTCTTTATTGTTCACTGGTCCGTCCACACCTGGAGTATTGTTCTTTTGTCTGGTCCCCTCATTGTGTAACTTATATTTAGAACATCGAAAATGTCTAACACAACTTCCTCGGATACATGGCATATAAATCGGGTGTTCTTTGCGGGTATAGTTGCTACTGCAATTTCTGAGCATGTCCTCCCACGAAACCAGGAGGAAACAGAGAGACCCGACACTACTTTTCAATATTTTTAATGACAAATTCATTTGTGTTGAACTACTAGAAAAAATTTAACTACACGTTCAAAACCGCTCAAGTCAACAGCAACAAACATTTTATGTACATTTTATAATTTGAACTACACATTCAAAAGCTGTTTTCCAAGAATCTTACGATTAGCTAATAGTAACGTTGCTTTCCAAAGAAATTAAAAATCACAAAAACTATCCCAGTGTTTAAAAAAGGAGACACGCATTGTATAGAAAACTATAGAATGATATATATATACTCAACTGCTTTTCAAAAGTTATAGAAACAGCTGTGTACAATCAATTGATAAATTACCTAGAGCATAGAAAAATATTAACCCCTTGTCAGCACAGTTTCCGGCCCAACTACTCCATTGAGACTGCATCAACAGATATGATTCAGTATATCTATGAAAATATCGATAAAAATAAATATGTAGTAGGACTTTTCACCATTAATCCATACTTCTTGAAGATAAAATTAGAAGCAATGGGCATTCGAGATCCCATACAATCATTCATTTTATCATACATGACCGGCAGAACCCTAAAAGTTGAGGTCAATAAAGACCTTTAAGAGGAAAAAAATATTTTCCTTGGGACTCCTCAAGGTGGAGTATTGGGTCCTTTGCTGTTTTTATTGTATATCAATGACCTATCTCTCCACATTAACAAAGGACAGGTCTTCATTTATATTATATTATTAATATTATATTAACTGCTAACGATACATTTGACTTGATGAATGATATACAACTAGTAGTGAAGAACTTCACTCAATGGTGTGAGAGAAATCACCTCATTAATAATATGGAAAAAATGGTCCTTATCCAATTCA
>WOGO01003081.1:0-14825 GCA_015342085.1 Leptinotarsa defecta | reverse complement strand
GTAAACTTAAAAGTTTGCCCTTCTGCACTTGTATAAAGTTCTCCATTATAATTTTTATATTTTTCAGATTGTGGAAGGTAACAAATACACAAAAAAGGTCGATAAAAAACTGTTTTTTACTCTACAAAAAGGACTTTCGTTGAATATTTAAAAGATAAGTCTTCTGAAGTTTTTTCTTTTGAGTCTTCAAAACAAAATATTCATACTCCTAAGTGAAATATCCAAATTGGTTTAAGATACAACACACCTATAAGAGATATGTATCTATCTATAAGAATTCATAAAAACAATTCGATTAACCATAATTTCATCTAGCTGACAAATTCAACAATTAACACATTCACACGAACCCTAACTGCCGCCACTGCGTTAATAAGAGATCAGAGAATACGAGTCCATTCCCTCACAGTCGGCTGGGATAGGCCCCTCCCCTCCAGGCCCCTCTCCCACACTAGTTAGTTGAGTTGTAAGCCCGGCCTGTCAACCAAGATCTGCCTCTAGTTAGTTCAATGTAGTCAATAGCGTCTTGTGTACACCGTAGTGTTGAGCTCCTACCAATAAACAAGCATGCGTCTTGCAATCCAATTGACAATCTGAGTGACAGTTCCCGAACAGTTGAGGTGTACGCACATCTCAAAATGCGAAGGATTTTTCCGCTTCGGTCGGTGACCTTATCTAGTGTCAAGTGATGAGTTGTGACAAGTGAAATATGCCAGAAAAAGAAGCGGATTTTCATGCCGCTATGTCTGCAGGACTCCCAATGCAGTTTCCCTCGGCATTCGCAGCTTTCCACGCGCCTCTTCCCGTAGATCAGAGGACTCACGAAGGGCGGTACGTTTGGGACCACAGGATGCAACCCTCTGGAGGAGCTTTCCATCCCCCAGCGCCACCAAGGTGAGTTCCTGAAGGAAGATGGTTGTTGATCTGGCCCATACTTGATGCACATCCATATTTGAACTAATAATACAGTTTATTGAATGATTTTCACTATAAAGGAGTTTACAAAAACCACGACACGTGTTGAGGAAGCTATTTTATAGCGAAACACGTGTCGCGGTTATTGTAAAATCCTTTATAGTGAAAATCATACAATAAACAGTATTAATTAGTTTTATATTCTGATGTTCCTAACATATCATCTATAGATTGATAGGATAGAATTTACGCGTTGTAATTGATCACATACCTAACCCTTCCACAAAAATATACCATTCCCAACGTTTCACCGATACGAGTGGTTGACATCTTCAGGAGAACACACGCATCTTCTAGGTGACTTTTTCGATGTTTCACAGATACGCGGTTTGGCATACCTATCCAGCAAGGTTTTTATACCAATTGTATAGTCCTCTAAGAAGTTGTTATCTGGACTATACATAGTTGGTAGGCATAACTATATAAAATATGGTCGAGGATATACACAATATACATCTACTGTGTACCCTTGAACAGCAACTCTTTCACGTCGGCAAAACGTTGAGCAACTTACTCGAAATGAACGACGATCAACAATCCCGAAACCCAATAAATATAATGGAACCTGATATCATAAGCCTCACTCAATTTACGCGATATACTAATTTTCAAAAATTGAAAACAATACAATACAACCAAACAATACAATCAAAACGTAATCATGAACTACCACAAAATTCCTCCTTTTACTGTTATAAGACCACAGAGGCAAATTTTTTGACAAAATATGAAATACACACAAAAATTAGTTCTTTTCATGTCATTTGCTGAAGAAGTTATTGAAAAATGTTCAATTCTGTTCACAGAAAGTTGATTCTAGGGCAAAAAATCCTCAAGGTGAATAAAATGATTTTTTTTTGGTGTTGAAGTCTAAAATTTGCACTTTACCGACCTATATTTAATTTATTATTCGATTTAATGCATTCCCATTGACTTTCTGTCTGAAGATTCATCTCACCTCCCACACAGCATCTACATTTTTCGAAAAGTTTTTTTATAGAGGATTTGTCTAAAAAATTCAACAAAATCGTTCCATTCTGAAAATGCACCTAGATGCTCTTAGTAAGAAAGATCACTAAGTTTTACTTTGTCTCTCGTTCATTTTGAAGTTCAATTAAATAATGGTTTAAATAATATAAACAGTTGAGATACCATAGCTTTTGGTCATGTTTTCTCCAACCACTAACTCTCAGCCACTCCAGTAAAGAAGTTTTTATCTAAGCTCTCGAACACTAGGTATGTATCGTTGAAAAACATATATTTCATTATTATATGCCATCATTTTTGTACTCTTATCTATTGTACGCTTAGTAAATGTAAAAGTTTTCAGTACTTACTTACCGTATATCAGAATTTAAAACAGATGACCGAAGGCCAAAATATCTAAATAAAGACAAAGGTGTGAAAGACGTTCTTAATGCATTCAAATCAAATGTATGTGAAGTGATTTTTGATGTAATTCAAAGACATCATCAGCAAAGTTTCAATTTGAGAATATTTTCTTTGAAGCATTACTTTTCTTTCAAACTTCCAAACTATCTATGTTTCCAAACTGCTTTGACATGGTCTTAATTTTATCAATTTGCCATATTTCATTATTGCAGTGATATATTGAAGTAATTCGTGATGATATTGGAAGTAACAAATTAATGTGTACCAGGTCAAATCGAGGGTCAAATCAAAGTGCAATGCGGTATATTTTAATTTTGCAAACTGCCGTAAAATAACTATCCATTCTCGAACCCATTTCGAGAGAAGTTTTAATAATACCTGCTGTTTCATCACTATTCTCAGTTTCAAAAAACATAGACCCCTCAGTAACAATAAGAATGTTCACTCGAATTTTCCGAAGTTAAGACATATATTTGAGGTGGTAAGTTTTCAGTAAAGCGGTTGGAAATGTATTGTATAAATTCAAATAGTTGATTCATTAGTAATACTTGTGATGCACTGTTTGGAACCTTTGGTATGGGAATGAATTTTACTGGAGTTTTTTCCCAACACCACACCGTTATTTTGACACCTCAACACGTGTTTCGATCACCAAGTGACCATCTTTGAGAAGAAGATCAAACTAAACATATTTACACAGTTATCCTCATTTATACCATAGATACCTCTTCTAGGTACCTGGGTCATGAGTGTTTTAAATTAATTTCACACTATTGCTTTATCCACTAGTCCTAAATTGCATCGCAGTCCTTACATTTAATTTCGTAAATTCCAGACATTTCCGAATTCTCGACTTTGTCTTTTGGATTTCCTAAAAGGCTCTGTAGTGTATGACTTGTTTTAAAAACCACCTTCATACCTAGTTCCTTGAAAATTTTCAAGGCGAAAAGACACTTTATCATTTCTAAATCAAATAAATTCTTCACTAATTATTTTGTTCTTTTGAACAACTAAGTATGTAGACTTCAAGAAGAGCAATAAATTTTTACGTCAAAATTATCACTTGTGATTCTTTCATGACGAAAAATCAAGGAGTTCTGCCTGCTTTACCGATAAGATGACAAATCTTCCATTTTTTTAAATTTTAAATTAGCAATGATTTAGGTTCCTCAATAATCCTGTATTAAAATTTTTGCTCCTTGTTACAATTGAATTTTTGTTCCTCGTAGAATTGAATAATTATAACAAAGACTTACACGATAAAAGCTGAAATAATGTTTTGAAAATGTAGAAGAAATATATTCAGAATTTTAAGTTCATTTCATTGTTTAATGAGGTTGCCAAAAATTAGTAAAAATACTAACTTTTCACAAAAAAAATTATTTTATCTCTACCAGCTTAATAGTGAAGCTAACAGAACCCAACTCTGTAACATGGGAATTTGGGAATCTACGGAAGAGGGAAACTGACGGGAAATAAAAACCTGAAATGAGCCTGATATTTTCAATATTCTATCCAAGAAGAAGATTATTTTCAAAAATTATTCCTGCTTGTATCGGAATATTATGAGGTATTTATCCAAATATTCAATTCAAAATGGGTAGAATATTGTTCAATGGAATGATGAAGGACCCTAAAATTATTGTAAGTCAAAATTTTCCAAATAATAAGGGTTTCGATTTGGTTTTGCTACCTTAACCATATAGCTAGCATCATTTTTTTAAACAACATATGAAAAATTTGCATTTCGAGACTACATTTATAATTCAACAAAATTGTTTCATGAAGAATTTTGTATTCCATTCGTTTGTATTCCAGAAGTTTTGCTCGTTAATTAACGAGCAAAACTTCTGGAATACAAAAGAAAATTGGTCTTAAAGTATGACCTGAAAAAAATATATAAAAATCCAAAGTGGTTCTGGTAGTTTAACAGGGGTGTCTGAATTCGCATGTTCATTATAAAAGTAGCGTGTTGTAAAAACATTCTGCTAGTAGGACGGTAGCCGGTTGATTGGCGTGAGTGGTTCGTTTCTCTCATTCAATCGATGGCTATGTGAACGGTGGTTCAAGTCCGACGGACGGACGGTAGATTTCTATTAGGTACGCATCGTTCAATCCGTGCTAGAAATCGCTCGTTGAAAGGTAAGACCTCGTTAATCCTAAGCTCAAGATTCGATTTATCAAACTGAAGGTTTGTGTTGTGACAGTACATTTTTTCACATTAAGCGATGTACACCTCTTTCTAGTACTGATAACTTGAATTTCTGCTCTCAGGCAAGTGTAGTGAGTATTCATCAACGACGTTATCCACATTCACACATAGGTATACAAGACGAAAAATTACAGATCATCATGTTATGCTCTATGAAAAGATGCCTCTGCGCGATCTGTTCAAGGTCCTGATATCAAAGAGATAGAAAAATTAACCGTTTTATGGAAATTATTCATGGTAAATTCTATGTAGGTGAAATAGTACCGCTTTCTGTAATATATTTTAGTAGTGGTAACGTACCCTAAAGACACATTTTCTGTAATTGGTCAAGCCTCAGGAGGAGGTTGGATTGGGAGGATAAAAACCCTCATAATACATTCATTCCATATAGTTTGTAATGTCTTGGGGAGCGGTGAGGGGGTAATTACACTAAATTGTCGAATTACTAGTTTCAATGAAATAGTCTTGGAAATAGTACCCCGTACTAATTTTGATATAATATGTCTTTATAACAGAAAAAATCTTGATAATACATTCCATCTAGTTCATAAGGCCTCGGGTGGGGGTTGATAGGGGTAATTTAAATCTGTTTAAAAATATGTTATTCTAAATAATCTATATTTACTTGTTTCAGTAAAATAGAACCATATTCTGATTTTAATATATGCAACAAAGAACAAGTGGTGGATACAATCAATTTTAATTATTTATAAATTTTCATTATGGACATATTTGCCATTGATAAATAATATCCAGGATGAAAAGGACTAAGTGATATTAATAACGATTTATTCCAGAATCAGAATTGTCATTTACTCACAATATTTTGAAAAAGAAATGAAAAGCTCTTATAAAATCATTCGGATATTGGTTCGTAGAGATTTCAGATTTCAAAAATGTAAAACTGGAAAATATTCATTGTTATTGAAATTTCCATTTTTTTCTGTGCGCAGGAAGTGTAGAGAAATGTAAAGAATTGTCAAAAAGTTATGAATAATAATAAATGTTATTAGGAAACACTTGTTATTTTCATATGAGTTATTTGATCATTTCGATTTTATGTATAAATATAGACAATGTACACAATATAAATATTCACATGCATTTCATGAGCTATTTTTGTAGACGGTAATTGCATTGATCTACTTACATTGGGCCTATGTAATGAATTAATGATGTTTTCATTAGGTTGCGAATTTCTTAGCCGGATTTCAATTGGTTTTTTGAATTCGTGAGTGCTATGAATCTCAAGAAACTTTCTTTATAATTTCAATGCGAGGCAATATAATTAAGGAACCTTCGCCCCAATCTTTTTTGTACTCGATATATTTTGGTGTGGCGTTCTTTCCTATAACGTGTGGGTGGAGAGGATAAAATTATTTGCAAGCGGATATTGAGTGGGAAACCAACAGGGATACCGGTGTGGAGAGAAAAATAGCAGTCATTAAAAATATGGTAAAATGGCTTTCACTCAATTCTGGATATGAAAATTATCATAAATTAATTGTTCATCAAAAACATCCATTTCGGAATAAATTCCAGCCACTCAGTTTCCAAATTTATGTATTCAACTTTAGCCTAGGAACATAAACACTTCCCTTCTTTTACGAACTAATTAATGTCTTTCTGCTTCTTTTCAAAAAGACAATAAACCGCCTAAAAGCACCACCTAACAGGAAACGGTCACTAGAGCCAACAAAACCTTTAAATTTCTCTTAAATGAAGCAATAACTCATGTAAAAACTGTCTTCGGTCCAATGGCCTTCCAAATGCTTGTGATATATAGACACGTCGGCAAGAATGCAGTCTTAACTGACAATACAAAGAGTGGACATCGTGACAAAAACCAGCCCAATCATGGTAGTAGAATCGAAGTTGAGGCAAAATGCTTATTGACAGCATAATTTGACTGATAAATGAAGGTATGGTGATGTTGATATGACTGGCAACTTGCAGCATTGTCGGTGATACGTTGTATATGTGACGGGTACTCGTGGTACGGATATACCTACATATCTATAGATATCTTCTCACATTATTTTGATCCCTACTAAATTTATGATGAATTTCAGTTTTTTTTCGACGCTTTAAAGCCAATTGCCATTGTGAAGATATGTTTGATCATAAGAGAAAAATATTAACAATATTGATTGAATCAGGAAATTGTCATAGAAATATTAGAACGAAAATACTGAATTACTTTTGATTTGGATTACTATAAAAACAAATGTGCTTACGTTTTTGTATCTTTATGCTCATAGTTTTCAAGAAAGTGATACTTATTGAGATGTTTGGTCAATAAAAAACGAATAAATAACTTTTTTCATTGGTCCTTTTTTCTCTCTCTCTCTCTCACACCATTAAACTGATATTCAATCCACATCGGAATGTCAATAAGGTTCAAATATCCAATTATATTTGAATGTTGTTTATTATTTGTATCCTTTGGCTGCCTAATAAATGACAATTGGGAATCCTACAACATCATCAAAATTCAATGAAATTATTGGTTGGCATTTTGAAAGTTTTTCCGTAAGTGTTCTTTGGAAGTGTATATATGCACCTTGAAATGGTAATAATCCAGGAACATAATACAAAATTTTATAACCCAAATCCGCAATTGAGAAAATCTGGTAGGAATATAATTGCAGACAATCTATAAAATTAGTTTGGTATCATTTTTTGACAATACATTGTTTTCGATCAACACTATGAACCTAAAGAAAACAAGTTTTTTCCTATTTAGCTACATTACTGCAAAACAAGGGTGAAATGAAATTAATCAAATGATCTAATACCAAACTTAACACGTGTATAATGTGTGTATTCATAAAAAATATCTTAAAATTAATGAATAAAAGTAAAACACGTTTCGTCTGCTGCGGCGGATCATCAGTGGTATGTGCGTTGACTGCAAGGACGAAGGCTATATGTCGAATGCTCAGCAACGACTGACAGTCGTTGCTGAGATTTTCGTCCTTGCGGTAGCAGTAGCAGACGATTTTCTTCAGAAAAAGCAACATATTAAATGTATTTTTCTACAAAATTCAAATGAGGTATCAAAATTTAGTCATGTGATGCAAATTTCATTTGTTTTTGCCCTTTCATAAAATACATTCAGCCGTGAGGTGTAGTTTTTGAAAGTATTATTATGTATCCTTCTTCATTTGCACAGTCGTTAGTAATTTTAATCAGCCCTGAAAAAATTGCAAGACGGCAATAAAATCCGTTTTAACGTTAACACACAATTTATTCAGAATAAATAAACATTATTTGTGCACGGATTTTCTGCAATTTGTAGGATTTACTTTCGGCTCTGAAACCGGAACACCAGAAAAAATAACAAACATAACGACATCGTTAAAGGCCCATGCAGGTTACCGAGGTAGGCCGAGATTGAATGGAATGAATACATCTCGACAATCTCTCTTTCGTGGAAATGTCAGCATTTTGCAACATTGACGCATGGCTTGAAATCTGTCGAGTTTCAACAAAATCATGATCCCTTTTGTGTTGTGGGACGGGTCCTAAATTCTAAGTGTGCAGTTTCTGTTGCGTTATTGTCCAGGGGCGGAATTGGAAACAAAAAGAAATAGAATCGAAAAACACGACAGTTCAGGTTTTTGTGGGTCATTCTGATACGCATCAGGCAGTCAGAAAAGAATATTACCACATTTAACTGAATATTTGGGACGAGAAAAGCTGGCGTTTGCCTACCTTAAGATAGTAATAGCTTCCTTTGCTCGCATGGGGTGCACAAGTTTCAATTTTACTCATTGTTAACTCCACGTCATACAGATATTTTACCATTTTGTAACATGCAATTGAAATATAATTAAAAAATAATCACTTTTCATAAAGTCCAAAATTCAAATCAAGTTCGATCAAAAGCAATTCTAAAGAAACAATTTTCATCAGCAAATATGTTGAACAAATCATACTATAAATTATCGGAAAATAGACGATTTTGGCATATTTTGTAACACTTCAAAACCTACCTCTTTGAAACTAACTAATTATTTTATCACTTTTTTCCTTTCTTCATTATAATCCTGCAAAATCGCCCTTAATGGGACAAACAGTTTCATTCTAAACGATTCTCTCATTTTGAAATCAGGTACCCTTCCACTAACTTTAAAATGTATTAGTGAAAAACTAATGGGATTATACTTACCCAATGATCATCGTTAGGAATTAATTGCTATTATGGATAAAAATATTGAAAGTCATTTGGATATTTTATTATTTCACTACGAAACCCATTTTGATATTTTTGGACATTCCTTCTTCAATATTATAAAAACAAAAAACCAAGTAAAATATAATTAAGCTGGTTCTCAATAGCCAAAAATTAGAGTATGGTTAGGTTACGTAATAATTAATACCTTTTTTCTACGCGTGTCTTCAAAAAAAGTTTACTGCAATGATGGAGCAAAATAAAATATTTGAAACAATAAAATAATATATTTTTCATTATTGTTACAAAGTACCTAACTGAATGTCGCTGTCAAAGTCGCTCTTTTCTTCGGTATCGTAATCTACATTGTTTACTTCAATTAAAAATAAAACAGATCTATATGATATTAGATGAAAAGCTTCTGTAACATATACAATTGTTCACCTAAAATATATTCGTGGTTCGAATATTCTGTCAACTCATTAGGTGATGTCTCCGGGAGGAAAGTTGTCGCCATCACATATGCTTATTTAATGTATAAACATCTCTTGTCACGGTGACGCAAATCGACCAATTTTTATAAAATTGTATGTGTATAGGTGTAAGTGTGAGAATAAGTCGTAAATTATATTTTATACGTATAGAGTTGAACTCCGAAACCGGTAATAACTTTTTTGATTTTTGGTGAAGTTCTACTACTGGCAAAGATGGCCTGTAGTTACCAGGAAAGTAGTTATTTGTAGCCGACTTCGTATAGAAAACAATGTCCTCGAACGATCCTGAAGTTAGCGATCTGCCACTTTTTCATACTAACCAAAATCACATTAGTCAAAATACCGGAAACATTAAGGAAATTAAAAATCCTTTGCCTACTACTAAACGTCTACTATCGAAAGCTACAATGCTGTTTCGATTGTTCACTCGGATTATCATATCAGGACGAAAGGAGTTGCCCCAATCAGACATTTCAATGACTTATTCGATGTAGTAGGTGTTTAATATAACCTCACTGCAATAATTACCATGACAGGCCAGTTTCACGGATTGTTACTGTGAAATCCGTAGGATTGGGACAATTCCCCATAAATAACCATGGAATAAATAAAGGTTAGACTGGAATTGTATTTTCATTGTACATATAAACAATACTATTTTGACGAAGTATGATTGCCCTGGTGATAAAAATATTTGTAATGAAATAGTTATAGGAAGGAAAGCCTAATTCATTGTGAGCAGTGGAAAGGACTGTCCAATGAAAAAATAAACGATATTATTGTTAAAGTATTTCAACAAAAGAAATATCCTATTTATAAAATAAAAAATATTCATCTAGGTATTACTAGATTATTTGAATAAATCTACATTTTCAGGGGTAATTTCCGATTTTTTCATTATGGAAAGAGCGAGGAAATAAGATATGAGCCAAAACTAAACAAGACTGACTGCAATCTTGAATTTAAACGATTGAAAAATATGTATGGCTCATATAATAAATAAATAAATATTTGAACATTCACAAAAATGACTTGAAAATCTATTTATTGATCTGTTCAGAATAGAATTCATTAAAGCTATCATTCTATTCCTGACTTAAAATAGATATCATTGAAACAATTGAAGCAACTTGAGTAAATAAGGACGAGCATGTATGAAGAAGTTTTCTCAATGAAATGTATTCTTATGGAACTTATTATAAGACTTTTTGTTCTGCAGAATTCCATCAGGAATGGAATGTTTCATGGATTCGCTTGCCATCTAAGTAGGGTTCACCCATGTTCAGAATTCTGTAACTTCAAGAGGAGCAATTCCTTCGTATACCTATTGGAATATAATATGAAAAATCTTGCGATGCATACATGATGGTTATTTGAACACGAATTCAAATACTTTCTTTTTTGACAAACGGTAGCCGGTCGATTGAGGTTTGTTTTTCTCACTCAATCGACCACTGTGTGAACCGTTGGTTTAAGCCGCCAGGCCGGACGATCAATTTTCACTTCCTTTCGCTCAACCCGTGTTAGGAATCACACGTTAAAGGGTGAGACCTCGTTAGTCCTCAGCTTGCACAAGTGTCCACTTTTGAGAGTTATCGTTCGTAGGGAGGCGACAGCTGATTAACGGAAAAAGAATAAGTTTTGGGGATACTTAATTTCAATATGAAAGCTATTTTTATATTGACTATTCTGGTATTGTTAAAGAAAATTATCCTTACTACGTACTTAAAATAGTACGTCAACGCATAACTAATATTTTTTCAATTATATATAGCAATTTGACATGTCCATCATCAACTCTTCAAAACTGATCGAAATCGTCTTTTCAAAAAAAATTAAGGCGGTCCTATTTAACACATTTTGATATTGCCATCGCAAATCGTCTATTTTCGAAAAAATTCGAACGGATGGGTATCCTCAGAGACATTTCAATTTCCTTGAGTTTTTCCGAAGAATGGTGACGAAAAAGATCTCTAAAATAATTTTCTGAGATTTTTGAGAGGGTGAGAGATTCATATTTAGGAACATATTTTTTTATTCACATATTACTCGTATTTCATACTGAAAGCGGCTCTATAAAACCCTCATGCCATTGCTAATGAAATAACCAATTATAGCACTCTTTGAAATTCATGTATTTCCTGATAGATAGTAAGATCACATTTCAATAATGACAATAACCCTGATTTATTATCAAATTAAGTCTGATATATTATCAATTTGTTATATATCTTTATGAAACCCTCGTACACTCGACAAATTTTATTCATAACCAAAAAAAGGAATTAATATTCCATACTGTTGCAGATATTGAAAAGATATAAAAGAACCACCTGCCCCCTCATAAAAAGTAAATGACTATCGATTCAATTTCAGAGGAAATTCAATCGCAACATAGTTTCTTGAAACACATAAACTGAGCAGAACAGACAATAACGAACCACGTATTGTATGGATTGAGGTTTCTCTCGGACTGAAGAAGTGGTAAATTTGGTGAAAATTCAATAGGTTATAAAGCAGAGCAAACATTTGATTTGTTATAGAGATGTAAATTGACTACTACTATACGGTCCTCTCGGAGTGTTAATAAGTATGTTTGTAGAACTTGATTCTGTAATAGAGCCGCATTCCGTGGTTCGAAGAAGCTACGGGAGATCAGACCAAATATTTTGAATTTGGGAGTGGCTGAAGCGCCAAGAGCATTATATATTGGTCATAAAAATGTATAAACATTTTCATGAAAACTTTTCCTATTTTTCCTAAATTTTTTCTTTGAAAGCCATGAACTTATAATTTTGATTGGTTGAAATAAATAAAAATGTACTTGGTATGTTGATGTTATCTTGAGATTTTGAAATTTGTACCGTAAGATAGAAGTGCTAATGCAGATAAACATCTTCAAAGAATTATTTCAAGCTGGGCGAAACATTATTGTTTCTCAATTTCAGTACAATGTTTCAACACCTATAGTAGGTAATATCAGTTTATACATGTAGTTCTTAATTTCTTATGATTATTGTTTAGTGCGCCAAACTTTGTCAGTTATGTTACTTTTTGTATATATACTTCCTTCTATTTATTTCTTCTATGTTGCAATGTAGATACTGTCAGTAACATATTTTCATTTTCTTAATGGCGGGTATAAAATTATTTAAACCCTAAAAGATAACTCAAATGACGATAACTGAATAATAAAAAAAATAGGTATTAATTATTATTTCTTATTTTACTCAGGTGGAATTGGCAGCTACTGATGAAAATCCATGATAACTTAATTATATACCCACTATCTCCTGTCCCCGAAATGGCAGATATATGTCAGTTCTATTCGATAGGTACTGGCACAAGATAAAATATTAGTATGAATTTAGCATAGTAATTGATGGAAAGTGTTAACAAAAGTGTTAAACTTTTTCAATAAACGTGTGAAGCATGTGAAATAAACATGTGAAACAAAATAATTGACAAAAATATTCAGTTTTTCGACAAAAGTATAGGTATCATTGTCAGATACAATAGGTAATGAGTTCATTCTCAATTTATTTTATACGTTTGCCCTTTCCTGCGCTTATACACTGAACATATTCCGGAGTTTGTTCATATTCATTAGCAAAGATATATCTGATTAAAAACAACACAGCCGGCGTCATCAAGCTCTTGAAGCTCAGTTATATCCTTGCGGATCCTAATGAATTGGGGCTATGAAATCCTCTCAAGATGACAGGTAGAGAGAAAATGAGTGAGAAAATGGGTGTCATCGCACAAGGAAATCGAAATTGCTATTCTCTTGTTCCTATGTCTGCTTTTCAACTAGTCTGTGGACTCTCGAAAATTCCAACTACGGAAACATGATGAATAAACTTTCAGTTTAACAATGTCGCGCTCTGATCTGAAGAAGGCTCATGTTCTTTCAGGATTAAAGTCAACACCCTCTGGCTTATAAGTATTTCATATTGCTATTGATTGTGATTTATAAGTTTTTGTTTGTCTATCGCGTTCATACATCCAGGTCACAACTGTGGCCTTGATACATGTTTCTTGGTGAATCTAAGATGTTCGAACTGCTTTTATCCAAAAATAGATTTAAAACTTGAGGGTGCCAAATAAAATAATTATTGAAAAATGTATGCAATGCGATAACTACCATTTTCAATGAAAAATGTGTGATTTATTTTCAAAATTAATTTAATAATTTTATTTTCCCTCTTTCTTGTTTCAAATCTGCTAATATTTTACAATAATCAAAACTGATGTGATTTCATAATATTTTAATTTTCATTTAAAGATAATAAAAGCCCAGACCTCAAAGCATATGATGTAATAAATAAAAGCTCAAATTTTTTGCAGTAATTTAATGTATCTGCTGTATTGTTGGAGATGAATGATCCAGAAAATATTTCTCATTTAGAAAATATGAACCAAAAAATTTAGTTAAATTGGACGTCTACACTTCAGATTTCTAGACCTCCACCTTTTTAGTCACGCCACTGGCACTGGTCAGATAATTGGTTCAAGTCAGAGCAATTAACATTGGCCGTCTTTGCATCACGGTTTTTACCACCGAACGCAGTCCGCATTCAAATGTTGTCATTAAGTGTACTTTTTAATTGTATATAAGGTCTTTTATGAAGACATTGAAATTGGAACGGTAGCAAATCGTTGAACGGTGTAGGTCCTCTCGGTATTTTTATACCTCTATATTGTTCGAACGTTTGGATTATTCGGGGGTCAACAACTTCGGCTGACCATTGACTGCGATACCAAAATGGGTGAATATTTTTAGACTGAAGTTACTTTTGAGGGAAATCGGGTTTATTTCGATGTGGCAATTGAATTTTGTTTATTTAGGAAGAAACCATTACTATTTACTTCATCTCAGAAAGTGGCAAATTTTTCAGGTATCTTAAATTGTTTATCGATGACAAAGAACCATTAAAATTACTTGAAATCAATCAACCAATTTTTTATTACGAAATTTTAAATAATGTAAGATTTTGAAAGATAATATAAATTATTCATAATAAAAATTTGACTATATCACGGCATATTTTCTAGAAGTGAAACTCAGTAATTTAACTTTCATGTCACACGATAAAAAGTATGTCTAATGACATCATTTATCAGTGATTAACAAGAAATATGTCATAACATATATCTCAACGAGTTTGTTTTTCCTTGAATTGTACAATCTTAAATATTTCGTAAATTACACCATTAAGTCGATGACCTTCATGAATGTCACCTAAAAACTATTTGAATTTCACTAACTCTACATCTCTGTTGTCTTTGGAGACGACTTCATTAAATCGGCTAGAGAACAAGAACCTGCTTATTGATGAACACCATATGGCCGTCTCACGCAGTCTTCCATTATAAATGAATTTAGAATTATTGTCGGTAAAAAAATTACAGGTTTCGCCGTTTCCCTGCATTATCAGATTCATTTTACTTTGTTGTATATTTATCATGTTGAAGGTCGAATAAAATTAGCAGAAGGCAATTTTTATAGATCCATAGCATGGGCACATTTATTCGACACAATATTTATGCGTTTATTTCGATAACAATTTCTATT